>JAUZST010021171.1:0-59694 GCA_034779995.1 Parotocinclus haroldoi
GAACGTGTTGGGTTATAGTGCTTAATAAGTTCAGTAAGATACTCTGGAGCCAGACCATGCAGTGTTTTATATGTTAGTAAAAGGATTTTGTAATTGATACGAAACTTAACTGGCAGCTAACTTAATTAGCATGTTTTACGTGTCTGTATGATATCTTTTGTGCTATTTGATGCTATTAGCTACTTGCCTAACTAGCCATTACCAGTCCTGAACACAGGCAGTGGCTTTAAAGATTTCCCAGTTGAAAATTTAAGAGATGTACAATATATGTTGCCTAGCCAACATATAATACTGTCAGATTGTAAATACAATGTGACTAATGCACTGCCGTTTGACATAATAATGTACTAACATATAAATAATCATACATGCAGTACATATGAAAGAAAATGTTCTTCACCATTAGTCAAATGATATTTTTTTTCCATTTGTAAAGTCATATTTCACTAATGTACAACAAAACTGTTATCTAATTGGGTAGACTGAACTGACATTTTTCTAATAACTTGCTATTGTTAAATGTGCCCATAGGAAAATCATAGAGATATCTCCAATCTCCATGTTCTCTCATAAACATAGATAGAAAAATGCGACTTAAGTCCCATATCCCAAAGGTTATTCTCCCAAACAACAAGACTCCAGTAATCCCAAATGTATCTCTCATATAGATTTAGCAGAGATTTTAGTAATGGCTCATCTTGATTATCATGTTTATCTGCCATTGAGCTCTCAAGTTGAACTAGTGTTTTTCATCCATACCAACCATTTTTTGGTTTAACACAAAGCTGTTTTATCTGTTTTAACAGACAAATGTAATTCTTTCATTCACTTTCTTATCTAATAAATCATGAACAGGATTGCAGTAGCTTTGTCTAGCCGGCGGTATAGGGCAAAAAACCACAACCCTAGACAGGGCACCAATCCATTGTACGGCACACATACTCAAATATTCATACTCACATCCACACACTTCAGCCAATTTACCATAATCAGCTAAACTACTGCATGTGACTGTGGGAGGAAACAGGATCACCCAGAGAAAGCCCATGTGGACACAGAGAGGGGACTCAAAATATATTCATTGACAAAAAATAATAATAAAAAAAAATAAAGCACCAAGAGGGAGCTTTTGAAATCAAACGAAACGTATATTTAAGTGATTACGATAAAGTGATTACGAAAATGGTACAATTGAAAGAAGCCTCAAGTACCCTAGAGGCTGCATCTAGACTGGATACTGTTGAGATAGAATTGAGCATTGGGATGGTGATATGGTGATCCTGTGACACACTATATCCTTCAGATGGTACATCAGGGCATGTTGAACCTGTACCCTCGTAGGTTGCAGAAGCGCCCATCTTAAATGATCCCATAAATGTGTGATTTTCGATAACTCTGGTAACTGTGCAGGAAGTCTTAAATTCTGATGCAGACATTCCAGAAATCCTTGCTGTGCTTTGGGGAGCATTGTCCTGCTGAAAAATGAGAACTGGAAGCCTAGCCATGAGAGGCAACGCCTGTAGCTATCATATCATATCATATTAATCATTTACAACCATAATTTAGTTATGTTATGAAAATAAAAAGCATAGTTTTTCTTACGTTTAATTTGTCCTTTATTTAATTGTGAACAGCATATTTACCAAGACATGGTCGCAAGGTATTTCAGATTTGTTTCTTGTCAATTTAATTTAATTTGTTAATAAACAACTATTCCTGTATTTCAGGCCTGCAACACTTTCCAAAAAGTTGGGACAATAATAGGTTAGGGCTAGTAATGAGGATTAAAAACAAAAATAATGATGTCTTTTCAAACAAGTTATAATAACCGTAACAGTACTACATCAAAAACATGATATGACCACATGGGCAAGTGATAAATTGGGCAAACCAATACATTCACATTATGATGTACATTCACAAATGCCACCCAAAACATTACTTTGCAACAAAGAAGCCACATGTTATGTTTACCATGTTCAGAAGATGCGTCCAAAAACCAGGGTCTGTAATTGCTGGGATTATGTTATTGCTCTGGGCAAAGGTTATGTACACTTGCTGTGATGTCAGCATTAATGCAGAAAAGAACAATGATATTTTAGAGCAACGTATGCTGTTTCAAGACGACATTATTTCCAGGAACTACACAATGAAAAACAAGCCAAAGAAGCATTTAGGACCGAATCCTTCTTTGAGAATCATTGGTTTTAAGCACTTCAATAATTTTCTCATGCACTTGGAAAACTGGAGATTCTTTAGCTGTCTTTGTTCCTGTGACAATGGATATATGAACTAATTAATTAAAGCTGACCAGACAAACCATAAAATATATTGCATTCATACAGTCTATATTGTAAAAAGTAAATATAAGGATCACTATTTTTTTTAATGTATTTCTTTTTAAAAATGTCCCAAATTTGGGGTAAAAAAGCCAACGGAGCTTTAAAGTGATTGCATTTATTTATATAGTTAGTATTTTTTTTTTTAAGTTGCCACAGTCTAAAAGAAAATATGAGGCAATAAATCAATTTAGAATTTTTACAATTTATTTTAGTCATATAAAAACATTTTTTTTCTGATATGATTGTGTGTGATAGAAGTTGGGGCATAATCTCTGCCCGACTGTCATATTTTACCAGCTTCTCATTTACCCTAAAATTAACAAAGCATTTTTCCAGTAATAAAAGCAGTTAAATAAATGGAGTAATTGGAAATAAATGGAAGTTCTGTGTTAAAAGTGTTGACACATATTGCCATTTTCCTTTGACGTAGTAGAAAAAATTAGAAAGGCGAATTGGCTGTTTTTCATAAGTTATCCTGTCTAAAGTACTAAAATGTTGTCAGACCGCAACTTTTTTGCGTTTTGGTAACGTGTGAATGGCAGAAATGCCATGAAATGCTGAGCCTACTTTGAGAAATTATTTGGTTTTATTACCTTGGATTGATAGCAATATGAGAAAACTATATACATGAAAGAACGTGTTCTTTAAAAATGAGAGGTGATAATTGACATATTTACATTAAGTACAGATTTGTACATAATGTCTATAACTTTGCTTGTCCTGTATAAGAAACATAGCCAAAACCTGTGGGTTAATAACCTTTAACATATGAACTCTAAAGTAGACTTATATAAGTTTTGTGAAAATATTTGAATAAGTTTTAAGACGTTTCACTTATAAGTGAAGTGTTGCAGTGGTGCCACCATGCGGACTTTTCTGTATTGCTAATAAATGGGTTTAACCAGGCATCTGAGCATAATCTCATTTCTTTATGACACACGCCATGATAAGGTTTAAATAGTTATCGTTTTGTTTTATATACTGATTTATATTATTTATATATGTATTATATTATTTGAGTGTGAAGTTATATTATATAAGTGCTCCGGTTGTGCAGTGGTCTCATATTAGCCCACATCCACAGGAACCACAGGGACAAGTACTGGGATCAGACCTCACATGTAGACACTGTTGGCTGTTTGTGGGAGGGGAGGACTGGTTGGGGGGTCAAATCCCTTGGTGGTACAACAGCAACCCCTACCCTGCTACCCAGGGCAACAGCGGAAAGGAAAGTTTCATGTGTTTTGTATGGAAAGGAGCTGGAACCCCTGAAATCCTGACCACAAAAAAGCAATGTTAAAAACATGAACAAATAAAATGAAACAATACTGTGAATTAACACTATTGAATATATTCTATATCCACAATATACACTGGCAGTGAAAAGGAACAGAACATCTGATCACTTAAAATGTTCTTTTAAATGCTTTATGAATATTTGCCAAGACCTTGTGAGATTTGTGAGACATTGCCCAATCAAAGGACCCTCAAACTACGGACAAGCTAATAACCAATATAGATTTGAGCTTTCCATATTACCACTTTGCAATAGTATAATACTGTTTATGTGATGTAGTAATCACTGTGACTAAAAAATGAGCAATTCTATTTGACTCCCAGTGTAATGTCTCATACATTTCCAGTAAATATTTTTCCAAATATGGCATGTGCAATCACGTGGCTAAATGTTTGTTTTCACCACAGAACTAATGCGTAAGATGCAAACACACTCCGTTTAGCTTTATTGTCCTTTTGCAATGGAAAATAAACTCCACTGGCAGTCACTTTGCTGCAGCTTTGCTGAAGCTTCAGTGCTCTAGTGGGTTTTAAAATAGGAGTGAGTGCTCTCACACTTTGGCACAGTGCCTTGCTGGTGTATAAGGCCCAGTCAGATTAAATGGACAGGCTCCAGAGGGTGGAGGGAGGGGTATAAACATATTTACCAACCAATAGCAGGCGGTTCAATAGTGCTGGCCATACATTCCTAACATCTTGCGGTCCTTGGCTGGCTGGACAGGGCAGGAGCAGGCGCAGGATCAGGAGCAGGTTTGATGGTGTTAGCTTATAGCAGATCTATTGAGCACAAGATAAGAGTCCAGTTAAGAGACTTGCTTGGGAGAAATTTCCATTGCAGTGCATGATGTCAGACGGCGAGGGACTTGCTCAGGGTGAGTGTAGAGTATCAGACCTACTTTAGGCTTCCCTTTGCTTTTGTCCTCTGGGACAACTTATGATACAAACACAGAGATTTTGATCTTATAAGGTTTCTCGTTTAATGGAATATCACTGTTGTCTATGCAAGTGGAAGATTAAGAGATGAGGGTGAAACAATGAGAGTGTGTACATACAGTACATGCCACGATGAAGAACATGCTTGTTGTCCATGTCTTTGCATGCAAACCTTTAAATTAATACTAAGCTCTGATTGAGCTTCCTGAAAACAAAATATGCAGAATCACACGAGTCATGTCGTGTTGCTTAATTCATTAAACACCAATCCCAGAGCAGGTTGTTTCACAGAAGCAATGTGTCTGGACTGTGAAGAGCTGGCTGGGAGCTGACTACCATGCAAGTTTACTTGCAGCACAGCACAACAATTACATATAAATAGACCATGCTGTCACTTTGCCCCCTGTGTATTTAAGTGCAGTTCTGTTTGTTAAGTATACTGCAAAAATAGGGGATATTTTAAAATGAAATATGAGATATCACCATATTGTTGTGAGCCGTCTATATTTTTTTCTGCTGTTCTGCTCTGAAGGACATTGCTGTTCTACTGGGATTTTCACATAGAACAATCTCTAGGGCTTATAGAAAAGCCTAAAAATAGAAAATATCCAGTGAGTGGTGGATGAAAATATAGTGCTCCCAAAACTTTGGGGACATTTCAAAACACAGAAGAGCATCTCTGTATGCACATCACTTCAAACCTTGAGGCAGATGGGCTACAGCAATGAAAGACCACAGAACAGGCAACCAAGGCCACAATTTGCACATACTGATCAAATATGGACAATAGAAGATTGGAAAATGTTTCCTAGTTGGGTGGATCATAATTTCTTGCATCTGTGGTAAAGGCCAATGTGGTGTGGAGGATATTTTCTTGATATTCTTTGGGCCCTTTAATACCAACTATTGTATTGTATTTTCATCTTCACAACCTACCTGGGTATTGTAACTGACCATGTTCCTTCCTGTTTAACTATAATCTTTTTGTAAGCACGTTTACTGGAAACAAATAGCCTCCTCAGTCACTAGGTTTTTTTTACAGATGGTGGAACGGAATATTCACATCATGGATGTGCAGCCCACAAATCTTCAGCAACATCATTGACCTGATGTTATCATGTCGTTATGGACCAAATTCTCTGAGGAATGTTTCCAGCCATTCCAGAAACTTGTTGAATCTTTGCCGTAATTAATCAAAGCAGTTGTGAAGGCAATAGAGGGTTTAACCTGGTACTAGCAAGGTATGTCTGATAAATTGCCTGGTGAACGTATGTATGTTGAAGCCAGCTTCAGTGTTTGAAGCTCTGAATATTAGCCATTTCTTGGAATTGATCAGATCATTTCTTGGAATTGACATCCTCAAAGACAATAAATAAACTGTGCAAATAATATGTTATGTCAACTCATACTGCTCACAAAAATACTTCAAAATCAAATATCTCACAATGAAATATCCCCTAATTTTAATGACTAGTGTGTATAATCAATTATCACCACATACAAATCAATCCAACTCCAGTGAATTCTGATCATTTGGATCAGCGCATCTTTAATTATCATCATTCAAAACACTCACATGAACATCATGAGACAACATTGTCTTAGCCAATATGTTAAGAGTTTACAGCTGGGGTTAGATGGTTTAATGATTTTAAGTGCATTTGCATTCATACAATAAATAAGTGAGCTGTGAAATGAAATGAAAGAAGCCATTGCTTTAAGCTGGAACCATTAAACAGAAATGTTCCTTCATGTTGACACATGCCATATGGCTGCATTCATTTCTAATAGAATAAATACACAGAGAGTTGTGTTTACTGACTTGGGAACCTGCTTGGTCTTGCTTAGTCATGCAACTTGTTATCCAGATGGCAAAGATACATAATGAGGCCATGTTTTTCTTGTTTAATACTCTGAATAAAGTCTTTGTTTGATGTGAATTCGTTTTTTAATCAGCCCGCTTTACATAATCACTAATGTAACAAGAAAGCTATTGTGTAGTGCTGCGCAAGTCTAAATCCCCAAATCTGGCTTTAGGCTGATTAGAATGAAAATTTTAGGTCTCAGTTGAACAACACAAGAAGCATTTAGTAGCTCAGTGGCAATTTACTAGTCCATCACAGGGGATACCCGGGTTACAGTCCCTGCGGTGTCCTCAGTAAAGGTTTATAGTCATACAGGAACGACTGGCCATGCTTGATTTAGAGAAGACTGGACAGGGGATTGGTAGGGAAACATTTCTAATACTAAATGCAGCCAACATGTAATGTTAACAAAAGTTCTCTCTCTTTATTGTTATTATTATTTATTTTATTTTATTTATTTATTTATTTTTTTTTTTACAAAAAACAACTTCATAAGTGTTGACCAATTACAAGGACAGAAGGAGACAAAATAGGATTTTAAAGTGGTAAAATCGTCTTGGGTGGCTGCACTGTATTTGTAGTTCGCCTCAAATTAGTCAGCACAGGACAAACGTGCCATTTTTCTGTTAATAAGAAGGATTCAGTGTGTATGATGATTCACTTTAAAATGGCAGCTGTTTAAACTCCAGAGCTTATATACAAGCTGACGAAGATTCACTCAAATCTACCTGTCGCATATGCAAGTTAGGTCACTATCAGTAAGCTATTGAGACTACGATGGTAAAAAACAGCTTTAGGTACCAAACTGTATGTTTTCAAAACACAAATGGTTCGTATCCTATTTAGTACAGTTGTGTACAGTTTGGACACACCCAAAATAGTGAATAATGTTGTGTATTGTATGAACTTTTTTGCTCTGTGTATGAGAAGTAGTAAAATGTATTAAATGTAAATGCCAGCAGATAAGGGAGTGAATGAGTTCATTATTTTACACAGTGTTACGATGATGTACGCTTCAGCAACATCATCCTATATGGCTCTGCTTTGACCCTTTTCTTCTTCCACAGCATGCTGTGCAAAAATATAAACACTACCCTCTCTGTTCACTTCATTTTCTGGCATTTTCACACACCTGTTGTTTCTAGGCTCCTGGTTCTCAGTTCTCTCCATACTGAGTTCTGGTTTGTTTTATGGTTTGTTGCTTGGAATGTTCTATGTTTCTGTTAGTAATTTAGCCATTCATTTTGTTAGCATATCTGTTTATATTCTGTTCTGTCTTTGTTAGCTGTTGGCTCACTTTGTGCATATTAACATTGTTTGTATTAACAGTTATTAGTATGGTTTGTCTCCTGGTTAGCATAGGCCGTTCTCCTCAATTGCTGTGTAGTACTGTGACAAAGTACACAATGGATAGGATGCCACTCCATCACCAACCTTCATTAGCAGTGATGCAGGCTTTGAGCAAGGGATGGTCCAGCTTGTAACAGATTTCAGACTGTTTCATACAATTCAACACTCGTAGTTCACTTTTAGTATGATCCATATGGAACAGCTTAGAAAATTCACCTCATTCTTAAAATCACAACAATGTGATTGCCATCAAAAATTGTCTCAGTGTTCCTCCCACATCTTATTCACAACTTTAAGCTCATATAAGGCGCAGAAATGCTCAAGAATCAAATATAAACTATAAACATATAACGATTTATGGATTTACTCTGGACATGTTTGCTGGATTATGGTGCAGTGGATTATATGATAAATGCTTGTTTATGTTTTGAAGAGTTTAGAAAAAGTGATCTGGTATTACAACCTTTTTTGTTGAAAGGGTAACGTGTACTCAACATGAACCACTGGATGTCGCTGTATAGCTATATTACTTTAACCAAGAATACGGTAGCTGTTTCAATTTAGTACAAAACCGCATTAGTAGCGTAAACTGTATGTTCATTTTAATTTTAATTATAGCATATCATTTAGGTTTTATACCGTTACCGCTAATTTGCTAATAATGAAAGTATATTATATAATTATACTCATGATACGTGGATTTAGAATTTGTGTAACCATATGAATTAGGTTTAAATCTTCTGGCACTATTAATCACGAGTTCTTTGATTGTACCCATGCATCTGATTTCTGGTGTTCACTTTGCTCTTTTATCTGTTCGTCTTTTCCAGAGAACAGGTGCTTCTCATGATATGTCCAAAATCAGGGAGCTTTTGTTTGGTTTCTCGCCAGCGCCAATGTTTTTCACCGATATGGCATGTTAACTGTCTCTCTGTTTACCTGCCGACAGTTTACATAATAAGATCCCACAGAAAACACCATGAGCTATTATGATCATTCTTTGTAGAAATATACAAAAACAATAATACTTGTCAGATAATGTGACTGACTGAGGTAAATTTAAAAGATTGTGGTTATCAGATGATTTCTTAATTATCTCACATTTTTAATGTAATTAACACCTCAAATTCAACCAACGTGGCATTGCTTCCTATTCTGGTCATGCTGCTTTCCTCATGGGATGGAAAGCCTCCTCCTGCTCTGTGGAAACAGAAATTGGACATATTATTCCCATGATGAGAGCTGACAGCTATGTATTCATGAAAAGCAACCATCAACCTTAATTTCTGTAATGCTCAGCAGAAAATCAAGAGATCATTCCTCATTAAGTCACTTGACCACGCTAAATCCTTTCAGCCAGGACAATGTAATACATGACAAATCTGCCTTCATTCTAAATTGCCTGTACACATGATCAAGATTTATTTTCCATAGGAGTAAGATAGAACTATAGTGTAATAAATGTCTGTACAGACATATGGATGGATGTTCAGTACGATTGTAATCCATAAGCAATCAAAGTTGTGTTTGTGATTCCTTAGCCCAGTCTGGGAATGGAAATTTTACCTGGTGTAATGGCCTCTCTTATTTTGGCTCTAAATGATTTTGGGATTTAAGGTTTATGGCGGTTCTAAAAGGCGGTTTGAGAGAACAGACTGAGACCTTTAGTGCCTGAGACTACTAATGTTAAAAGAATGATCTACTGCAGCAGAACAGTCTGTTTATATCCCTCTGGAGAAAGTTAATAACCTAATAGAAATAGAACCTAATAATAAACAGACAACTACATGCATTTGTTGTATTATACGCCTATCCTAGTCAGGCTTGCAGGGAAGCTGGTGCCCAACTGGCAACACAGGGTACAAGGCAGGAGCAACCTTAGAAGGGTGAGAATCCATCATAGGGTACATACTCTCACATATTCATAAACATACTAAGGTCACTTTAGAAACACTGATTAACCCATGTAAGTATGGAGAGAAGATGTTAACTTCACACAGGTGGATAATTCAGAGTGGAATTTAATCTGGGCATATGCTTCACCACCATAACCGGTGCCTGGGCAAACACATATAAGTTGGGGCATGGGACGAGCAATGAGATGCAATTGTTTGTTTTTTTTATATATGGTAGAAGTTTTGTGCAACTGATTGTGACAGGCTGATTTCTTTCATGCACAGCCATTGTTGCTGTGTGGCAAAATGCTCACATTAAACATGGCTGACCCAGACAGAACTTTACAGATTCCCAAAACTACAATTGTGCACATAATCAGTGGCTTCCATGCTATTACTGAACACTGCTGCTAAATCTTGCTTTGAATACAACTGAGGCATTAGCACATGATTCACACTACTGCAATCCTTAGCTGTTAAACTCGCCTCCTTTCCTCACTGGCACTTGCGAAGCACAAACACACATGCACTTACACACACCTCAGTTTTATTAAGTAAAACCATGACTCTATGTAATTCTCATTACCTCTTCTCAATAGGAAGCAGTAGAGCAGAAAAAGCTACAGCTGGAGTCATAGCCTGATCCACGGGCAGTGTCATGGTCTGCTTCCTTTCAACTCCCCCAACATTTATTATCAAACACCAGGAAACCCACTGGTTGGAATGTGACTGCCGCAAATCACAATTATAAACAAGACTTGTAGATGAGGATACTGACTGTAACACCAGGTTTACTCATTACTGTATGCATGATCTACCATACCAGAGCCAAAAAATGCAAACCTAGGAGTTATAGGATTAATCCTGTTTGCAGCAATAACGACCCACTCCTTGAGCTTTAAAGGCTGTCTTGGTCCAATTGTATAGTGGTAACAGTAATGCTTTTCTTGCTGGTATCTGGTAATAGTTATATGATTCAGAAAGGGATTTCACGAATTGTGAATTCACACATCCTAAAAGATGCATTCTAAACCCTACATCAATCTAACCTAATCCAGTCGAGTTATTATACAGTATATGAAAGATTAGCACTAGCAAGAATTCCCCTTTTCTGCCTAAAGCTGTTGAATTCTGCATATTTTGCCACTAAGGAATGCTTTCTCAATCCTTTAACCCTGTAGCAATACAGAGAATTACATGGAAACAAATATGTCATATCACTAACACTTATGTTTTCCCTAAGGCACAGCTCTTCAACTCAGTGACAGCATACTCACAGTTAAACTGGTACTGTGCTGTAGAATGCATTCAATTTGCAATGAAATGTAAAACTTTAATATAATGCAAAAAATGCAAAATATTTTACACTCAGAGTTACGTTACATTTTGCGTTACAGTTGTTAACATAAGGTCATTTTCATGTTTGTGATGGCAGCATTTATGCAGATATATAGAGTACATACAGATTTAACAGCAACATTAGCAACATGGATTTTCCAGGGATGCATTTATCAACAAGACAACACAAAGCGAGTCAAATCAGAAATGAAAGCTACTGTATTATTCCATTTAGCTGGCGTAACCTTACGTTCTTATATAAATGTTGTTTGAACATCCTGGTCAAAGGAAAGAAATTGTTAATAAAACTTAACCTAGAAAGGGAACAAACATATTTCTGCAACCTTTAATAAACCCATATTAATATACAAGTCAACTAGGCTTGGTATTTTATCTGGGAAAACATGAATAGATCTAGAATGTTGAACATCAGAAAACACTACTACTAAGTGTATACATTTAAATTTGCAGAAACATGTTATTGTGTGTTTAAAAAAAAAACAACAGACCAAAAACCAAGGTATCTTCTTATTCGCTTATTCTTGTCATAGTTGCACGACAGTTGGTGCCCAACTGGCAACACAGGGCATAAAACAGGAGCAACACCCATACAGGCTGCCAATCCATCATAGGGCACATACACTCACGTACTAAGGGAATACTAAGGGCACTTTGGAAACACCAATTATCCAATTATAATTGTATAAAGTTCCAATTATTATATAAATCACATGCTTTTGGAATGTGAAAGGAAACCTGAGTCCCCGGAGAATACCCATGCAGACATAGGGAGAACATGCAAATTCCATACATCACTGCACCACCATGCTGCCTGTTATTTTGTGGTGTGTATTTTTAACAGATAATTGGTTAATTTAAGTAATCAGATGCAGATGTGTCACTCAGTTAATCATTAATTATGATCATATTTTTAGACCAATATTTTTAATGCTACTCATGCTATTTTCACTGTTTGACCCTGTGCAGCGCAAGTAGTTATGAAAATGGTGCCCTATTCACTGTTTCCTACAGTCTATAATACTACATAAAACAATATTAGCCTATAGGGAACATAATTTTTTCATACTTGAATTTGATTTTATTGAAGGAATAAATGATTAAAATGTTCTGTTTTGCATTAACATAAATGGTTATTGAAAATTATTGTAACATGAGAACATTTTCCTTTCTTATTTAAGTACAAGCCTGTCATGTTAGTAGTATATATAATTGTTCCTAAAGCTTTGTGTGTTTGAGCTTAGATTATGTGAGCATTTGTATACTGTGTACTGTGTGTATTTCTCTAAGAGAGAGAGAGAGAGAGAATGAGAGAGAGAGAGAGTAGCCACGACAAGAGAATAAAAGCAGGTTGTAAAGTTGCCCAGCTGCTGAAATATCCCGTCTGACACAGCACCCTCCCTCCTCTCAGATTTTCTCTTGATCATAAAACAGGGGAAGCTATACCATTTTCTAATTTCTATGCACCACCAATGAGCTTTGTTTCCTCTCTGATTGCCTTGGGACCTGATTATCCGGCTGACAGCTGAGGCACTGAAAAACTAGAATCCTTTCCACGTGATGATTTTCCACATAATGGCTACTGTGTCAACGTTGGAATAGCACTGAAACAATTAAACCTGCTTATCAAATAGTTAGTAAATGTATGGAGTCTCCTGAATCATGTTTATTTTTCTCTAAACAGTTCTTATATTTCATGATTTATACAGTGAATTTTCTATTTGGATATAGATTTCTATTTAGATTTATTTCAAATAAAAATGGTAATGAACTACATTGTGCAATCGTACTGAGACACTATTCAGTTGGGAATAGTTGTAAAGCTGCTCTGAGATAATGCTTTGTATAGCATCTATATGTGCTCTAATGCATTATATAAATAAATCTGAATCTTTTGACTGATTTTCTTTTAACCTTTACAACTTCTTTTCACATTTGGCCATCTGCACACAAAAAGGAATCTAATACATTGACCACTTATTTTAAATCTTTATTCTGCACCTGTCATCACAAAAGCAGGAAACACAGCAGGATACTGATGGTTTGGAAAATTGTCACGAATAGCAATATATTTAAACAACAATATATTTAACAATAGATATTTTGTGGGTGAGGTACAGGTTGATCTACAGATCAGCCATTTCCAGAAACTTCTGTATAGCCATGTCCCTGCTAAAATTAACAAAGTAACAAAAATACACAATGCAGGACTGGCATTTGGCACATTCCAGATATGACACACATTATAACATCGTGTACTACAAAATTTCCTCCCCCATTCCAAAGACGTAGATTATGTCTCTGTGAAAGTGTACCAGTGTGACTGTGTGTGACTGTGTGTTTGTGTCCTGGGAAGGATTGGCACCTTGTCTGTTGTTGGTCCTTGCCGTGCCTGCTGAAAATGAATGAATGAATGGCTGTTTGCATGACTATCACTATTAGTACTAATTTTAATTTCTACAGACATCCTGAACATACTGCCGCTGACAGTTATCCAATAACAAGATGAAATTATAAGACTGCATTTTTATTAATTTAATTAATCTAAATACTTTTTGTGACCTAGCTATTGTACCTTATATTACACTAGCTTGTGTGTCTTGTTTAGGCTTATTCAGGACAGACTATAATGGTTACTAAAAATACTGCATGTCTGAGTTGCATGGTTAAGTTGGAGGGAAGTTTTTTTCACTGCCTTGACCTTACTTCCGTATGTTGAATGTTGACCTGGTGACAGCTTGCTATCTGGCCTCAGCTTACAGGGTAAGGCTGCCTCTAGTTCATTTATATCTCAGTCTGTTTTGCAACTCCTCTATCTGTTTTAGTTACAGCTGTTAATTTCAAGGTAATAACTATTTTAAGTAGGAGGAGTTTTGAACAGAAACTGGCTTGGGGCTGCCATTATCCAAAGGGTTTTCAGGAGCAAGGTATACATTGATAAATTGGATAAATTGGTATTACACCACTACATTTACATGTAAAGTACTCTGGCATTTATACAAACCTGCCCTTTACCCTCTCTGTTGAATGACTATTGAATAATGTTAGCTTTGGTGTAAATACATTATTGAAGCCAGCCCACTAACCTAGAGTTCAGAGCAATGATTTAGCTGTGTATCTTAGAAGCCTAAATGACTTAGCGCACATGCAGAATTGGAGGCTGGCAAGAACTGGCCAGGACTTAGTCAAACCTATTGAGCATATAGTATTGTATACCTGCTAATTCTTGAACAACCTAAAAAGGTTTTATTTTGTGTTAAATTCCCAAACTATATATTTTAAATATGTGTTTGTAACATCTTGCCAAGTTTCAGGTTTATAGATCTTTCCTCATTGAGGGACAGAGCCTGAAATGAACTGCTCAGTAGCCCTGAATAAATAGTAATTTGTGTAAAACATATGTTATATGTCATATGGTGGATTTTTATTAGTCCAGTGTTGTCTTGAGTCATTATCCATGCAACTGATTACATAGCAGATGCTATCCGGGAAGAGAGAACGAGTAAATGAATAACCAATTCTGAACACACTGCTTAAGTGAACTGGACAGTAGGTGATAAGTCTGAGTCAAGCCTGTAATTGGGGCTAACTATATAGGCTGTGTTAGTGGAGGTTTCTTCTCCTTTGTCTACTGATGTTTTGAAATAACATAACCCAGAGGGTTAGCTTCTGGTAATGAGATAGAGAGAGTAAGAGCGAAGACAAAGTATTATTGTCCAATGGGATTATTCTCTTTGGCTCTGAAGTGACAACCATGACAAAATCAGGAGCACACACATGTGAATCTGCTCTCATAACATTGCTCTCCATTGCTGCGTGTGAGGGTTGTGATAAGCTTCAAAGGCATTGCTCATAGCAACCTGCTTTTTTTGGTGGCTTCTGTTCATTTGTCTACAGATCTGCAAATAGAAGCCTCTGTTGAAACGTGGCTCTTGAATAGTTAGTGGGTTTCTTTTTATTTCTGATGTCGCCTATAGGCAGCTCTTTCTGTGTCTGTTCTCTTCTCCGAGGATATTCAAACTATCTTCACGAAAGATTAGGCCAGAATAGTTGTTCAGCACCAACACTGATTGCGTGAACTGGCATTTTCTGGCATAAAAGAGGGAAAGCATGACGTCAATTCTTCTATCTGTTGTGTAGGTTTTTATCAGTGCACTCTTATCAGTTCCATAATACTTCACTTCTAATCATTTCTCAACAACACAATTCACATTACTGTGTTATGTAATTTAGTAGAATATGATATATGTGTATTTAATTGGCGTTTCTTGTCCACAATCATTTTAGCTCCCAAAATATACCTTTTTAGCACCCCAAATATTTTGACAGCTAAAATTATAATGTATGTTTGTTCACCACAGGAAAAATATTTAAAATGTTTTTAGGAAAAACACTGAAAACATATCAGGAGAAATAGTGTTGTGAGCTAATCAGCAGCGCTGTTTTAAAATTTAAATGACTGGAAAACAATGTTTTCTTGTAATATGTGAGATATTTCAGAAATGTTCTCTTTCGAAGTTAGCAGTTTAATGAATAAATTATAGAATTGCTTAACGTATAGTGAGTCTAAATAAAACCTGGCATTAAATGAATGATTTATTTAACTCTCCCTGGTGTTTCCCTTGTATTGTACACAATGCCTAGGATATTAAATCTGCCAACCCAGGGCAGCTATCACACATGCTATAAATGTGTGGAATAGATAATAGGTAGTAAAACCTGGGAGTGTAAGTAGACTGAAGCAAGTTCATGTTTAAAACTGGTGAATACATACTGTTTCACTTTGGGGTTAGTTCGCTTGCCAAAAGCAGCTAAGTCATAGCTAAGTCATCCCCCCTCCCTTACCCTCTTCCTTTCTCACTCTCTAAGCTGGAGGTGGGTGTTCAAGAGAGGACCCACCCAGTTAATCTCTGATTGGGCCTGCCAGGCCGGGCTCACATTTCATAAACACTCCCACACACACACACACACACAGCAGTCCTCCTCTCCTAGCTTAGGCTGTCTAAAACTGTTTCTCTTGTGGATGTTTTAAGCCAGGCAGCTGCAGACAAAAGGCAAAGAAAAAGTCAAACAAGAAAAACAGCACTGAGAAGCAAGAGGACAAGAAGAATAGTATACTATTTTTATAACTTTGATTTTGTTTTTCATCTGTCTTTGGCACTTGATATCCTGTTCTGGGAGAGAGTGGGATAGGAACTGAGTTGATGTGACACACGGCCTGAAGAGAACGAGTTGTCATGGTAACTGACCCTGACAGGCTGACCCCAGCTGACTGGATGGTGAGCAGAGAGAAAACCAGCGTGACAAGCCAGTGAAAGGGACAGTGAAGAAGAAGAAGAGGAAGAAGAAGGGAGAAGAAGCTAGGGACGGGAGGGATGGAGGACAGCTTTTCCAGCTACAGCTCTCTGTATGACACATCCTCACTTCTGCAGTTCTGTAATGGTAAACTTGATCTTGCCTTTTCACACTCATTCTTGAATTTGGTGTCCCACCCATCTGCCTCTCCCTTGCTTCAAGTAAACACTGAAGGAGTTTTTGCTAGCTTTTGCTGTGAGATTTACAGTAAATACAGATGAAATTTATCATGCTTATCATGTGATACCATTCTACAGACTTGGTAATGAAGGTTTAAAGTGCAGTAATGCCTTATTCTTCTTTTGATACTGCACTATTGAGAGCTAGAACTATTATATAGGGTTTGAGTCTAGTAATGTGTCCAGTCAGCTCAAACAGTATATTGTGCATTGAAAATATAAGTAAGACAGTCATATAGATCACTTGGGAGGTTATCTAGCAGATAGATTAGATGTTGGGTTAACAGGTTCTGATAGAGCACGTATTATTTACTATTACTATTATTCTCGTTACTGTTATATTACACAACCTGGTATGGTGCATTTACTTGATGCTAAATAGGGATCTTAAATGCAATTGAACCATCTAATAGAGAGGCCCATACCTGGGGATCCAAGACAGCATAATTAACCCTGCTTTTAGGGTCAAAAGGATGGCATACCTCTCTCTGCATTAGCCAAGAGGGACACTTCTGTGTGGTTAGGTACACAAACTTATAGCTGTTATAAGACTGAGTAGATTCAGATGGGTTAAATATGAAACGTCTACAATATATAAAACAAAGTCATGTGAGCATATGTGCTTCTCCCATAACTTCCTCCAGCTTCTCCTCTCATGTTAGTTTGACAGAATAGCCAATGATGCCCAGTTTTGTAACAACAGTTTAAAGTGATTCATAGCTACAAGAAGTTAAAAAATCCACCTTGTCTAGCTACTTCTGTGTTATTGTGATCAGGTTTTACTACTTTTAATAAAGGAGCCTGTGCTGTCAGTTGTAGTCTGTGGTTGTTGTGTGTTGGTGCTTATATTGGTTGTCTGGATCTTTGGGGGAAGGGAGAAGATTAAAGGAAAGTCAGGAAAGATGCGGAGAGAGAGAGAATGACTGTGGGCTTCCCTCATTACTGGACGAGTAAAGGTGCATGCTGCCTCAATCCGTTAAACCTCATTAATGTTAAAATGCTATTTTGTGCTAGTTCAAAGATAATGTTGTTATGTCTTCTGTTACTGTAGGTCAAATAAAACATGATAAAAACATGTCTCTGATTTAAGCATATTTATTTATTAAGTAGACTCTGCTTAGAACACTTCATTGCAATGTATTTTGACTTGATGAGGTTACTCATAGATTGGCTTTACCTGTAAAACAGGTGGATATATCTGGAAGAATGCGAACTATGCACATGAATATTATACCTTTGAGCTTAGCTGACTGAGAAGTCTGATTCTGTTTGCCCTAGTTTCTGTTTTGATTATTCTCATGACATAAATACCTTGATGTTTATTTACTCATACCCTTTGCACTTTCAGTGATTTACAATAGCAATAATCCTCACATGCATATGCACACATATACAGTTCGGTATGTAAGTCTTAATAATATGCACTATACCAAAGCCTGCACTCATCACTGATATGATACTATATGATCCTCACTGTAACTGCGTCTACGCATAAAAACATCAAAGGCCCAATTGAATCAGGCTGGCAAGTGCATAAACCAGATTCAATTCCAAGTCAGTGCTTAAGGCTTATATAGCCTGTAGTACTGACTATCACTTACGCACTCATGAGATTTCACCACAATAAATGAAGATCACATTTTAGAATTTGAAAATAAAATAAGCTTGTCCAGCCTTTCGTAGCTAGTTGGTAAT
Source organism: Parotocinclus haroldoi (assembly GCA_034779995.1). Classification (NCBI taxonomy): domain Eukaryota; kingdom Metazoa; phylum Chordata; class Actinopteri; order Siluriformes; family Loricariidae; genus Parotocinclus; species Parotocinclus haroldoi. Next base: position 18,267 of record JAUZST010021171.1, read on the forward strand.
GAACTGGCACTGAATTGTGCCTAAATGCCTGTGCATACTGAGATGGGTGGTGCTGATGTGGTTCAATATGTGGTTCTCTTAGTTTGTCAGAGGAAAAGTAATGTTGTTGGCTATCACAACATTAAGCACCATCGCTATATTGCACATTAATTAATGTTTCATTGTCTTCTTCCATCAGAAGACCAGCACTAATAAACTACTTTATGTACTAGCTTGGATCAGAATGTATCACGAGACTCAAAAAGTCTTGCTAATTGACAAGCATGCCACCATCCAAAACACAACATATTACTGGTATTCGCTGGGTTTGTTTTAGCACGGCTGAATGCCAATTTCTGAGGACCTGAATTTGAAGGATAGACTTGCAATATGAAGATTAGGCGGTGCTGTTAATAAACTAACATGCTGTCCAGGGTGTACCTCTGCCTTCGTCCAGTGAATTCTGGGATGTAATTGAGGGGATTTTGAATGGTGACTTGTTACCCAGCCTTTCAAGACATCATCTTTTTCAGAGATATCCATGCATGCTTCAGCAAGACAATGCAAAACCACATGCTTCACATATTACAAAGGCATTGCTTTGGAAGAAAAGGGTACGGGTAATGGAGTGGCCTACCTGCAGTCCTGACCTGGGCTCAGTAGAGAATGTGTGTTTAATTCCTAACACCTAAAACACTAAATCACTTGATATGCTCTGTGTCTAAACATGATTTTGTGTGACGAAAAGAGTGGTGAAAAGAAACATAAGTGTTTCAGGCCTGAAATTCAGGAATAGATGTTTATTAACAAATGAAATTGGACTGAATGAATGAAGTGAGAAAGTGAGAAAGAATGAAAAGACGTTAATCAGACAGAATCTGAAATTTCTTAGATTCATACTAAGATATTGTTTTTGATTTGTGGTTGTAAATATACACTCTTTAGGTTTATTGTTTTTTCCCCAAATGTAGTCACTATAGTTCCACTGTGGTGTTTTAGAGAAAACAACCTACCATTTCCAGCTCTTAGGAGTCTTATGATGTGTTCCTATGATCGTCTGTAGTCGACTGATCTTTGGTAGTAGGTTTTAATGAAAATTAACAAGACTGAAAATTGTTATTTCATTAAAATTGTAGTTGCAAAGCCCAGCATTTGCACAATTTGTGAAAATTTACTAACTAAATTCACAGTACATTACATAAGTGTTATAGCTTTTATGTACACCTAATGATGCTTAGCATTTCACAAGCAGATTAGCTCTCTGACATGATGGATCTATCATGCTGCAACAGTCAACACTCCTTGACATATTTACATTTTGATATTCATATGATATTCATGTTGGTATTCACATAACTGTTGCAAAGTCTTGAGGTGCAGTCCTTATCTCCAAACCTTTAGCACCCACTGTATGTCCAGTGAACACTGTATATAAATCATGACATAGCAAGATCTGTAGCTAACCATTCCGTATTAGATATATAGACTCATATAACACTGATACAAAAAAGTACAAGTTTCTTGACCATTTGGCCAAAAGAATTTCTGATTGTCTCCTATTCAAACCAGTCTTGCCCTGAGTAGGTCTGCAGTGGGCCATGAAGAAGGAATGCTCAGGGTGGAGCTAGTAACAAGGAAACAAAACAGAAAATATTCATGACGAAACAAAACTGACATGTTGTTTCCTGTTGTCCTCCTATCCAAATGCACAATTGTTTGTCTTATTCAAGGCTTTTCATCTGACAGGTTATATGAGAATGGTGTTCTTGACCCTAAACCTGAAGTTGTGTATAACGTCATTAACAGGTACACATGCAGATATATTAGGAGTACAAATGACAATAGAGCACAATATGTAATACTATTTTTAGCTATATTTACAATTACAGGTGAAATACTGGATACGTCAAGCTGCCAATAGTGGATCTTTGACCATGTCTCTTGATAATTGCATCTGCTAAATTCATTAACTGTTTTAATATTGCTGTTTCTGAATTTTGTAATGAACATATTTTTTAAAGGAAGATTATCCTGCAGTATACAGATTTATATTTCTGTGTAAAATACATTTATATAAACCACACACAGATCATATAGAATCCAGATTCCACACACTGAACCACCGAGGCTCTTACTCTTGCATGTATGGTTTGCCTCTATGTGTGTTAGGAAAAAGTTCAGAAAAAAAAGTTTATGATGTCGAAGAGTGCTGATAGAAGTTTATAGAAGATGAGGACAGCAAATTAATGTGCATGTGAATGCATGAATTCAGTTCAGCTTTATCTTCTTCTCCTCACCTCACACCTAAACAAAGAATTCTTCCATGTCACCAACAGTTAGGAATGGAGGATTATATAAATTGTTTTAAAATATTATAATAGTTGAGCTGACATAAACAACCAGAATGTATTTTGATCCAAGACTGTTGAGAATAAACTGTAGTGGATTTTAACCTTGCTTTTCTTTTCAAGGTTTCTCTGTGGAATTATTCATTTGAATGGCTTTAGAATGGGTTGGGAATGGGTTTGCCTGAGTGAGCTTATAGTACATGGGTGATTGGTTACATGAGCTGCAAATTAACTTCTAATAAACCTTTGCAAATTCGGTGAATGTATAAACTATTACAGAGAAATGGACTGAAATGTTGCAAATTGTCTTGTAAATTTTGCAAATTGTCTTCTTTGTGAATCGAATATGAATTCATAAAATAGCAGACTTACAACACAGATGAACTACTTTGCTAATATTGCTACACAAGTGCAACAGAATAATTGTGCTTAGTATAACATATAATTTATACTATTTTTATTTATAACATTTAGTCACAGACACATAAGAAGGTACACTCAAACCTCCACAAGTGCTCGGTGGCAGTGCTGGAACTTTAACCTGTGGACCTTCTTGTCTGTACTTGTGTTCCAAAAAAAATGTAAAGAATTTTGAATAACCTGGATTTCTGCATTTGTAATGATTTGTGCATTCATGTCAATCCAAACAACATGTCAGTCTGGACCTGTACACAAACAGTTAACCGTTCAAAAACACAAATTTTCTTATATTTCAATACATATAGTTTTGTTTTTTTTACCAAAAAGCTTCTGCCCCTGATGTGTGTAATTGCCAAAATGACTTTAGCTTCAGGCAATTTTGGGTAAAAGGCCGAATCAGCAGAAACACTGTCTGAACTGACTAGGCACTAATCAGCCTGAATTACTATTAGCTGCAGCACAAGCTTTTTAGGAATGCTGAATGTAGGCATGTGCGTTGTGTCTTTACTGGTATTAATCAAATGTGTGTGCATTAATAAGAAAGATTATGATGCTGAAACACAAACAAGTCATATTAAAGAAAACAGTTGGTAGATGATTGAAGAAGAGTATAGCAAATTAAAGTAGAGATGGCCTAGTGAGATCTAAAGAGACTGATACGATGTTGATCTTAGTTTGTTGGTATGTGTCATTATAAAAGCCAGTCCTCAGCAGGCACCATGTGGGCATATGGTTTCAACCGTGAAGAGCAGCAACAATGTTTCATTTATAACCTACATTACATTATAAGCATTGATTACTAACCTTAATACATTTACATTAACTAATTTAGCCTGGTGCAATCTTACAATGGACAGTCCAAGCAATCATGGGTTTATAGCCTTGCTTAAAGGCTTGGTTGTGCTGTGCTTGGACAACAGTCCAAATTCTGGAATGCTTTTATGGCTAGCTGTCTTTATGTCAATCCACAGCATGTCAGTTAGATCTGGACCCTGACTTGGTTATTCCAAAATCTCTGTTCAATGTATTTTTACTTACGCTTCTTTATGTAGGCTTCTGTAGTATTATTAAGGCAATGCCAATATAGTGATTATAATTAACAGTTGCTCTTGGATTGAACAGATTAGACTCAAATATTCTGGGCATGCTTCGTCAAGTGCGCCACAACCCTGACCAAGAAAGACGTAAATAAAATGTAAAAAATGGGGCTTTCTTTATCATTAACTAATAACTAACTATAATAACTAACCTTTGTTCCATTAGTTCAATGCAATAGTTTCCTTGCACTGTATTGAAGAGTAGCATATGCCAAATCCTTCCTAACATCCACTTTGCACTTTTTTAAACCCCAATTACGTAACCCTTAGAACAACACCATCGCTTGTTACACAAAAAAACCCACCCATTGTACAATGTAGCCAGCCGTTTGCGCTCAGTGACTTCTTATGTGTGAACTTTTATGCTGTTTTTGACAGCAGTGGGTGAGCAAGTAGGATTTCTCCAGCTATTCTTATAGCTTGTTATCCGGTACATGTAGCCATAAAAAACTTCATGCAAAATATATCTACATTGTGCCATTAATATGTGTTCTTTAAGATTACCTGACATCAATCTGATTACATTTAGGTTTCCTGTTGTTATTAAGTCATGTTGAAAATCAGATTTGTGTATCAATTCCTTCCTCATATTTTCACATACTTTCATATGCTTTGGACTTTTCTTTGGTGGTTGTAATATGATTCTACTTTGTTTAATTCAACTAAGCTATTGAATTTAAACTTAAAGCACCTGGCAAGGTCAAGGCACAGGGTTTTAAATAATTATGGAAGACCTGATTTTTATAATTTGCACAAAATATCTAGTCTATGTTGGAATTGATTCTGTGAAACCATCAGCCATGCTTTATCTCCATAGTAAGAGTTATGTTTTATTGATGATTGTAAGAATGTTGTCCTGTTTTCTTTTCTAGATGTTCACATTTGCAGATATATTGATCTCAAAGGTTGATCCCAAATAATGTGCTCAGCATACTTATTGTCACAGATGAAGATAAACTAACACTTGAGCTTAAAGATAAGCAACATATGGGATCAGTTTTCATTATAATCCTCTCAGTGCTTCATCAGTCACTCAGAAACAGAACCTTAATGGTGAAGTTGAACCATTAAATCAGGATGCCAACAAGGGTGTATCCTATCAATAACTTGATTGATGGTTGACATAAGGAAGGATGTTGCTGATTTCAGGAAGTCATCTTTTGTTCCTCAAGAACCTGTTTCTGTCCCTTGAGAGCTGTTTTTATCCACTGCTCTTTGTCTTGTTCCGCCGTACTTTTCTGATCATGCTGCCAGATCAGTTGTTTTCATAATTCTTGCTTTCATATCCTAAACTTAATTACAGTTTTCTTTGTGTCCGTAAGCCTGTTTGATTGGAGTTCTAACTATTGGGAGATTCCTAACATTATTGCTACACTGACTTGCTCGCAATAACTGAGAGAAAACATAACTTTGTCAAAGTTACGATGCAGTGCTCGTTTATTTGATAATTATTGTTTTGTGTACACAGATGAGCCAAATCATAGGAACCACCTGATTTGCAAAAATGCAAAAAATGTTTATGGCCTTCTGGCAGAATTTTATCCAGAGCATCACAACATTAATACCCCTTCACCAATCGGTTTATATTCTTTCCAAAATGTATCATGGTACCCTTGCTTTCCAAGGTAAACAGTACATATGCAGCCATCCACACATGAGACATACAAGAAACAGGACTATTCAGACAAGGCAGGGTTCTTCCAGTGCTCAAAGATTATATATATAGTTATATATATTTCTGATTTTTGTGTTAACATGGTTATCTGATTGGTCTGCAGCTACATAGGCTCATAGCCTGTTGAGTGCAATACATTGTGTGTGGTGACATATTCCTTCCGTAATCCACAATATGAACAAAACAAGTATGTGACTTGTGCCACAGTAACCATTCTGTCAGATAGCTTTCAAGACTTGACCATCCAGCACCCTTTTGCTAGTTTGTGCTTTGTCTCTCCTTGGAATACTTTCAGTATTTACTGACAGGGAACACCATTGCAACCCTTGCTACTTTGAAGATACCCTGACCTAGTTTTCTGACCATTTTTCATTGTTCAAATCATGTGCAATGTTGCTTAAAAGTTTGTGAACACTAATAGTCAAAAAAGGTCAAAAAAGCCACCGATTACACAAATGAGACAAACATATTATAGTTTACAGTTTATATATTGAATACAACAATAAACATTTTCAGTAACATTTCATTCCTGCACATCGAATTGGTGGAATTTCTAACAATTTTTCCATATAGAATTGTTACGGTATGTGGTAGGACCCAAGTAGGCTGGACCGAGGAATCCCTCGGCGTATAATAATAATGGGTAAATAATATATAAACAAACTGAAAAGGGGAAAAAAGGAGCTCTATAACATATGAAAACTTAAAAGGTAAAAAGGCACGCTGCTGTTTTGCAGTGAACGCCAGGGGGCTGCCCTTTATGGCCGGATATGGGGTTTGGCGCCAATAATATGCATATGGTAGCCAGGGTTCGGAGGCGACCCCTCCGGCCGCGAACCCAGGATGCAAGCTTCACGAGCCGCAGGTCCAGGGTGCAGCCCCTACCAGCCGCGACTCCAGGGCGCCATCAACTGCCAGGGAAGGAAGCGGCGGAGTCCATACAGGACTGTGGGCAAACGTGCCAGCCGTGAGCTCGAGAAGGCGCCGAAGTGCCAGAGGGCGAGCGTGAGCTCGAACCGCATATAGCACAAGCGCAGATCGATTGAGGAAGGCGCCGAAGCGCCAGGGGGCGAGCGTGAGCCGGGTGGAGTCTCTAGCCGGGGCATGTCTCAAACTGAGAGGGCAGCCGACTAGAGTGAGGCTCAACAGAGAAGTGGGGAGTGAGGCTAAATAGTGGCCAAGAATGGAGAGGGTGTAGGCTCAGATGTGCGAGGAGGGCACATATAGGCTGAGCCGGAGCCCTAAAAGAAAAAAAAGTTTATGATGTCGAAAAACAAGCAAGATATAATAAGGAAGAGTGCTGATAGAAGTTTATAGAAGATGAGGACAGCAAATTAATGTGCATGTGAATGCATGAATACAGTTCAGCTTTATCTTCTTCTCCTCACCTCACACCTAAACAAAGAATTCCTCCATGGCACCAACAGTCAGGAATGGAAGATTACATAAATTGTTTTAAAATATTATAATAGTTGAGCTGACATAAACAACCAATTGTTGAATGTATTTTGATCCAAGACTGTTGAGAATAAACTGTATAAGAATTTTGAATAACCTGGATTTCTGCATTTGTAATGATTTGAGCATTCATGTCAATCCAAACAACATGTCAGTCTGGACCCGTTCACAAACAGTTAACCGTTCAAAAACACAAATTTTCTTATATTTCAATACATTTCGTTTTTTACCAAAAAGCTTTTTAGTAATTAACGCTAAATACCTCAGGGGTTTCCCCCGTACCCGTACATCAGCCCCAAGGACGTTACCAACTAGCCAAAACACTAAGCGAGCAAACGTCCCGGGTGTCAAGGCGCGCCTGAGCGCGTGCGCACCAGTGGTCGGGTGCACGGTGGAGTGAAATGACCTGGCAACACTGCTAGAACTCCCACTTAAGTAGAGGTAGGCTCAGGTGTTCGTCATCATGTTGTTAACTAGACACTGGTTATAAGTTGCCTCACTGATTGAGATCAGCGAGACAGCACTGCAAGGGAAAAGGTAGGAACCTTAACAAGAATAGCATCAGTTCTGGGATGTTGGTGGGTTTTCTAATATGAAATGCTCCATTTAGGTTCTTTTGCAAGATGTCTACTGGATTAAGATCAGGTCTGGTCATTCACAAACTTGAATGTTATTATTATTTTAACCAGTCTTTGGGACATGCTTCATACTCTCTAATACAGTGTTTCCACTCTCAAAACATAACACTTCTCATATAAACCTGAAGTTCTAACTTGTGGACTACCACACACCTGTAATGTTTGTTGATTATTATTTCTTATTTTAGCTGCCACAGTGTTTTGGTTCATCTATGTTACTATGGAGCAAACTGAGTAACTACACCTGTATAATCACCCCATAACAGCAGGGTGTTCTTTTTTGTTGGCACATTTTTTGTTTATGTTTATCTTAGACCTGTGACATTGGACTGTAAAAAAAGATGGAGAAGAAATCAGCAATTGTAATCCTTTTATAGTACAGGGACCTTTGTTCACATTCCCTCTCCCTCCCCCTCACTGTATCTACATGAAGCTGTTTTGTGTTAGGCAAGGCCAGCGTATCGAATGAAGAAAGCATTGTAAAGATTTGTTTGCATTTGCTTGTATGCCTTATTTAAAATTCACATGTAGGTTGTATATAAATTGTAAATTAAATTGAATGCTGAAAACATTTGGTTTCACAATGCAAAAACACAAGAGCTTCAGTCTATAATACCATACTGGCCCTTTGATTGTGGAAGGATTTACCTCATTATAAGAGCAGAAAATCTCTAATTTGAAGAATCAGAAACATACTCAGTGTTCTAATCCTTGCTTTGCTAAACCCCTTATAGAGCTGATATCAAATAATTCTGAACTCAGATTGTTTAGGGAGCAAATAAGTGAGAACACCCAGGCTCTGCTCACAGACAGTAAAGATGTTTTATTAATGAGTGCAGTGCCCAGTGAGGGAGAAATTAAAGAGGGCCGATTTAGCTTTGATAATAATCTATGAACATTTGTGTCCTCCCTCCATCTTTTCATCTACCTACCCACTGAGGCAAGATAAAATAGCTCAGTGGTATTCAAATGAATAGTGTAGCACATGAACTCTAGACATTGGGCCAGAGTGCACAATTCTGATTAAAGTCAGATGAAATATCCCTTAATTTTTGTAAGCATTGCAGATTATGTATAAGTGCATGAACAGAACTTGATATTTACACATATTCACATTATAGACACAAACCCCCAATACAATATAAACATGTTTTTGATATTTACACATATTCACATTATAGACACAAACCCCCAATACAATATAAACATGTTTTGAGAACTGCTTCAAGAGCATCCAAGTGGTTTGGCTTTGATTAGGGAAATAACCCTGCGCTCATCGTATGAAACTTCAGACAAAGAATTTTAATTCTGATGGCAGCTTGGAAGTCTGCAGGGAGGGTTGTATAACTAAGGAGAGAGGATTTATATGTACTACATGCTTTACCACTTGGCGGTCATGCTCTGTATGTGGCCTGTTAATTTTCAGTTCTGCTGTTGTTATGCCTAGATATTTACATTTGGCAAAGAAAGTGACCTAAATGGGTGTCATGTGATGACTCCTGATATTATACAACTTGCCAGTGATTACATAGCAGAATGGCATGCTTGATATAATGCATCTGTTAGAAAAATTGATACAGTAGCAGAAACATTTTCTCTTAAGGAATTAATAGTGCTGTACCACTTGAAAGCCATACCAATGGTTTGTTAAGATTAGTGTGGAAGCCCTTGACTAGTCTGCACAGCCTGACCTCATTGGCATTCAGAATCTTTGTAACGAATTGAAATGAGAGCCAGGCCTTATCATCACTGAGACCTCACTAATGCTTTTGTTACTGAATGGGAACAAAGTCCTGCCATCATATTTTATCAGTCATTCCAAAATAGTGTTTTATTTTCTCAGGGTCACCAAGTAAATATGGTTTAACAAACCAAAAATGTTTAACAAGAAATTTCTCCTATCATTTTTCTTGACTTATTTTCAGCAATTATTACAATTTCTGTTACCATTTTCATTTAATTTTAAATACTGCAGGTTTATTAAAATAGTACTAGGCAATACTGCATATCAGTGACTTGTAGAAAGCATGACAGCACACAACTAATTTGCTGCCTTTCACAATTTTTTACATCCTCACTTAATCACATTATCATATAATTACATACCTTCCTACTGGGACCAGCCAGAACATTTCTATCATCATGATAATGAAGCATTTAAATACAAGCACATTAAAATTATCAGAAATTTTAGGGTTACAAAACTCAAAATCATAACTGAACTTTGTTCATAACTGAATAAGGCTGTTTGTTGAAGATACCTGGTGTAATGTCAGTGTAATGAGGTGCATTCATTGCCTTCATCTGCTTACAGAGATGCTATGTTACAGAATACTTTACAGAAGACCATATACAACATGCTAAATTACTATTGTATTAATACTTGTATCTCCACCAGAGCACAAGTAATAAGTAGACAGTTAACTGTAAAGGTTAATGTAGTGAATTTAAAAAAGGAGGACTGTAAATGGGATTCAGTAGTTTGAGTGTGCTTGTGATGGAGGGCTATGATTATGTTGCTGCATTCATACACAAAATGTAACTATTCTATTACAATAAATGATATGATGCCAGACATTTTAGTAAGTATGAATCAATAGCAAAATGCTTTAAAACATTGTTTGTACAATACTTTCTAGGGAGGTGGAGTAACTTTGTCTCTGTTACTTCCTCTCCTTTGTGTTATTACATTCTTGGTGTTTATAGAATTAGAACATTTATTTGTGACAAATAATGATTTAGAAACCACTAGCTTGTTCGTGTAAGAATTACAGAGTGTCTGTCTTATGCACAAAATACCAAGTTTAGAAGATTGAGAATGTATTGAAAAGCTGCCATAAGGTGTCTTCTTAAGGTAAAAAGCAAAAGCAGCAGTAACTGCATCACTGAAGTCTGACATAGTTTCTTCAAGGCTGTCACTGGAAAAAAAAGTCTTTCAGTATTTCCCTGGTGTTTTACTGAGAGTAGTTGAGAACTAGCTGAAAACTTTCCTGGAGATGTTCAAATGACTTTGACAAATGAGATCTGGAAACTCTAAAGGCCATTAACAACTTTTTCATTTGTATCAATGCCCTGTGGATGAGTGCACTATTTTCCTAAAATAGTTATTTTAGAGTACTTTTACAAACTATAATTATCAAATTTATCAATGTTATTTCTATTCAGAAGGGCACTACTTTTTGTCTGCGGTGCAATGACTGCTTTTTATGTAACCTGACTACTGGTGGAATTCTTCTTTCTCAGCCACGCCCACAGCTAATAGGTGCATAAACTTCAAGCATACATAGACAAACATTGATACTAGAATGGGCCATACTGAACAGCTCAGTTGCTCTCAATGCACTGGTACGATAGAATGCCAATGTTCCGTGTCAGTTTGTAAAATGTTTGGCCTGCTACACCTGGCCCAGGTTGTAAGTGCTGTAATAGCAAAGGCACAACAACAGCTTTGTTATCAGCTGATATAAAGGGGTTGGACAATGAAACTGAAACACCTGGTTTTAGACAAAGGTTTGGCTATAGCAGCCCGACCGTGTATATTGACCCTGTGGAGCTCCCGATGAACAGTTCTGGTGGAAACAGGAGAGTTAAGGTGCACATTTAAGTCTGCCGTGATTGGGGCAGCCGTGGTTTTATGTTTTTTGGATACAATCCGGTTTTGCACCCGAACATCCCTTTCATACAGCTTCCTCTTGCGGCTACAGCTAATCCTGTTGGATGTGGTTCGTCCTTCTTGGTGGTATGCTGACATTACCCTGGATACCATGGCTCTTGATACATCACAATCCTCCCACAATAAAATGACAGGTGTTTCAGTTTCATTGTCTAACCCCTGTATATACCTTTATAACTTCACCATGCAGCTGCAGTGGTGTGGCGGTAACATTAGTTCCTCAGGGCCTGGGTTCAATTCCCACATGAAACTTTTAGTGTGAGTTTGGGTCAACTGCTTAACCCAGTGATGTTCTTGGCCCACTAAATTCCATGTTAGGCTTCAGACAAACACCCAGCCTAAGCAGGGTAGAACCAGGGTAAATCAAAATACTTTACTTGTATTATTATTTAATCATCATCTGGTGTTATTATTGTAATGGTTGCACATTAAAAAGCATAACCATAGCAACCACCTAGCAATCAATTAGCAACACCTTTATTTAGCAATCCCCTGCAATCCCATACCAACAACATGGGTCACCTTAGTATCCACCCGGGGGCACTGTAGCAACCACCTAACAACACCACAGCCACCACCTTGGACACCATAGTAACCCCTTAGCAACACCATATGAAACACATACTATAGTAACCACTTAGAAACTTCTTAGCAATCACGTGGAATACCATAGCAACCACAAATTGATATCTAGGCACCTTAGCAACCACCATGGACAACATAGCAACCACCTAGCAACCATCATGGCAACCAACTAGAAACTGTTTAGCAACACCTTAGCAACAATCTGGGGCACCACAGTAGCCAATCTGCATTTAATTAATGGAACTGCACTTGTCTAGATATTATTATTATTGAATGATGTATTATTACAATCTAATAATAATTGAATAATAATGTTTTTGAACATTTTGAATAATAATAATTTGCAAACAAGTTTTTTTAAACAATCTACAAAACAATAAATAGGCTGGGGAGAGTCTTGGAAAAAACTAAGAGATATTAAATACTGTACACGTTTTTGGTCCGATAAAGCGGAATTTTGGACCAAATAAGCGGAATAACATTACACGTATATAATAGGATTTGATTCGGCACTTTAGGATTTGGTCCGAATAAGCGGCTGGTCCCATTAACCGGTGGTCCAATTAACCGGAATCGACTGTATTACTTTATTCAACCTTACTACTATATACTGAACCACTGAACTAACAGCCAAGTTTTCTTTTACTTTTAGCTGTTTACTTTTTTAACTGATATAAAATATATATTCTTTCTAAATGAGAGCCTCAGACATTTATCCATTTATTTTAGTATGATCACTGTCATTTATTTAAAGTCTTGCTTAGAATAGTGAGTCCTGATATCAAATAAATTCTGGCACATGGTCAACATAGAGAAGAAGCAACGAAACCACATAAAGTTATTCTGCAAAAAATGCAGAGAATCAATAAATAGAATTAAAAAAGCACTGCGTTTATATAATATGCCAGTCCTCCACCACAGGGACCTGGATTTGAGTTCTAGCAGTGCCATCTGCCTGGGTCTCGCCTCACATGCATAAACATGTCTGTGTGTTTAGCAGAAAAAAGTTGGTTGGGAGATCATCTCTGGCACTTAAACAGTGTCACTTAAACAGCCATGTGATGGACTGGCATCCTATCAAACCCAGCTCCAGCTCTCTGGGGATAGACTTAAACATTTAGAAAATGGTTACAATTACAGTATTAGTACAGTAATTACAGTTAGACATTACATAACCAAAAAGGCAAGTATGAAAACTAAATGTAGTTAATTGAAGATCTGGTATCAGTATAAAATACATTTGTTATACAAAGATATTCTGCACTGTTACTCTATCAACCATCCAGAATTTAGGTAGGACTGGTATGTACTGTATGCTTGTGTAATGATTGTGTGTGATTTTGTAATTATTTTAGTTATTACGATTGCTTAAATATCAATAAAACGTGATTATAACAGTAAAAACTTTATATGATTTATATGTATGCTGTGACAGCAAAATAAGAAGACACTATGAATGAATTCAGTACATACATTCACAAGTATTGTGTGGGATTTAAATTATTTTCTACTAATGGGAACTACTACTTTCTCTTTCTCGCTACAGTAACTTCGTGCACATTAACACTACCTTGTATTTTACATCCTTAAGTAACAAACACTCAACATGCCTTCGTCGGTTTGTTTATGAAAAAACATGTTATTTAGGAAGTTTGGATATATAGCATGTTTTATCAAATTGTAAAATCACCATTTTTTGTGCATTAGCAGTGGAGCTAGCTCATTATATACCCTCTCTTTAGATGCTGGTATTGTGTTTGCCATTCATTAAGTTGTGCATGTATGTCTGAAAATTATAGATGACAGTGCCTCTGCAACAAGCAGCATGGAGGTGACAGATAGGATTGCATCTCTAGAGCAGCGAGTTCAAATGCAGGAGGATGAGATTCAGCTTCTCAAGTCAGCACTGGCAGACGTGGTGCGAAGGCTCAACATTTCGGAAGAGCAACAGTCCATGCTGAGCAGGAAGGGACCAACCAAAGGTATCACACACATTCACAGGAAAAACAGAGTGTATATTACTAGGCCAGCCCAAAATATATTATATATTTGCCATTATTTTCTCTCCATTATAACTCTTTCCAGTTAGTCTCTGGTAACCTGCCTTACATGTTTTTAAAAAAAAAAAAAATTCTATTTAGCAGATATGAACACAAACCACATTTGCTAGTTACAAATATATTTGTAACCGATTTTACAGCTATTAAATAATTACCATCTCCATGGTGGTGGGGTCCTGAACTGATGCTGCTCCACCTAAATACTATTAACCTCACTGTGACTGATGAAACCTTGAATCAATCATTCAACAACACTTTAGGTAATGTTAACACGAGGAAAAAAAATCGTAACTATTTTAGAAATGGCAGGATTATTGGTACCAGGCTAAATTATACATAATTTTCTCAGAAGGTTAGAATAAAGAAAAATATCCAGTAAACAGCAGTTCTGTGAACAGAAATGCTTTGTTAATGATAGGAGTCTATATGAGCATATAATGGCCAGACTGTTTTTCAACAGTTACAGTAGAAAAAATATATACAATTGTGGTAAGCAGAAACACAATGCACAACACAACTGAACTTGAGGCAGATTGGCTAAAACAGCAGAGAAAACCTGGCTAGTGTAAACAGTCTGGTCTAGTGGTGTAATGATGTGGGGGAAATGTTTTCTTTGCCTAATTTTGGGTTTATTAATACCAATTAATCATTGCTTGAATGCCACAGCCTGTACTGCTGCTGACCATGTGCATTCCTTTATTAACCACCATTTACCTACGTTCTAATTGATATTTCTAGCATAACAAAGAGGGCATCACAAAGCAAAAGTCACCTCAAACTGGTTTCATGAACATGACAGTTCTTCAGTGGCTTTCCCAGTCACTAAATCTGAACCCAAAAGAACCTGAGCATTCTGCATAATTGATGTGATGGAAGTACTGTATGTCAACATGAAGCAGAATCTGAAAGGAATCTCTTCCTTTTCAAAAGGCCATTTTCAGCAGAATGTTGCTGTAGTTGTGTGTTAAAGAGGATTTCTCTATTGAACATAGACCATATGCAAGTATCTAGACACTATAATGATATCCAGGCCTTGAAATGCTAATACTGCTGATCTGCATCCAAGACAGGAGGAGCTGATTGGGGTACTGGCATACTGACAAGCTTTTGATCAAATACTTTCTCATTAACCAAGTTACAATAGCTGACACTGGCAGCTGTCAGTCTGAGCAACAATACAGCAGCATCATACACTGCAAGATAAATGTCTGACCCATTTCTGAGGATGAATACATTATATGCCATTTTTATTCCTTTTGACTCTGTACGTTCACAGACTGAGTCATCTGCTGGGCTTCAGTATAAATCACTTCAGCTTCTTTTCCCTCACCTGCCTTTTCTGTCAGTGACTCCCTGTATTTCTTTCATTTCAGGCTTTTTGATCATGCAAACCCCAAATGTGCTGCTTATACATTTGGCATGAGAAAAACATGAATATGTTTATATGTTTAGAAGCTTTGCAGAGATATAATATAGAGATATTTAATAGGGCTGGGTTAGGCAATTTAAATAAAGACTCAAGTGATAATCCAAAATAAATGTGAACAAAGAGACAAAGGCTATATCCCAGACATGCTGTACAGTATGTACAGTATGTATGCATTGTTTTCTTTTCTTTTCTTTTCTATATGTGTGTGTGTGTGTGTGTATATATATGCCATATATATTTGGGTATACAGCAATTAAATGAGTCTCCCATTTGGCTACAGTCTGAAAGGATGAGCATGCCATTTTTTATTTTTATTTTATTTACATAGTTAACTTTATACTTGATTAAAAGGTTCAAGAAGGTTAGTTGTTTCAATTGCTTCAGTTTCCTTCTACTGACTCTTGGAAACAATTTTGATCTTTTCTGTTGATCATTTTCTTTCACAGCCAGGCCAATGATTGCTACCCTGCCACTGAAGCCCACACTCAACAATGGCAACATTCTACCAAAGAAAAGCAGTATACTGTCCTCACAGTCCTCCAAAAAGGACAACTATGCACCAGCAGCCAAAAGGTAAAGTATTCTGGCGTTGTCCACAATTTGTGTAGAAGATTCAGAATTGTAGCATTTGAACATATTCCTCTTCAATGATTAGGTTACATCTTAATATATATTTAATTAATACGTAACTGATACAACATTTGAATCCACTGGATTCAGGTAAAATAGATTCTGAAGAGGTTCTATGTGTATACAGGATGTATATACACTAAATGTGTCTTGTTGGAACTCTGCCTTGTTTGCCAACCTGATTGAGTTATGGATGAGTCAGTGATGAACTCAGCAGCCTTACAGAAAGACTAAACAGCACAAAACAATAACATCTTTTCTAGTCTATCCATGTGCTGTAGCAATGCTCAACTTGTACCAATGAACATACTTGTTCTTAACACAAACACCATCACTTAAGTAAAGTCCTCAAAGAAAGCACTCAGGAATTGGGATTTTGCTGGCATTTTGAAAGCCCAATATCTAATGCATAAATCACGGTGTATATCTTTCATCACAGTTTTATATGAGGTTTATTTGTCCTAGAGTACAGGGGTTGTCAAACTCAGAATCCCTATAATTATTGCCATTGTCAACAATAATATTTCACTATTGCCCACATTTGAATTGAAATATTTCATTTTTCCCTTCCCTTCAAGAAAGTCTCCATTGTATCCAATCCTATAAATGCCGGCATGTCATAAGAGCCTGATAATGTAATCTCATGCCACCACACATGTCCACAGAGACTGAGTCTGGCATTTCCCATGAGATGAAGCCAGACAGCCACCACTACAGCTATTGTGGTGGTGTTACTCTCAATGCAGCTTTCTGGTGTTCTGTGTAAAAGAATGAGCAGCAAAATGGCAAAGGTGATCACTCTTCTAGCTGTCAACTCCTGGGGTGCAATGGACTCACATCTGGCCAATGCACTTCTGCCTGTGTCCAGTTCATTCTGTGTTATGGAAGCAAAATAACAGAATAAATATCACAAACACAGCTGTGTGTGTTATTGTGATTAGATGGACAGACAATTAATAGTATGTTTCAGCTATGAAAATGATTCAACAATTTTATATGTGAGATTTGAACAAAATGAGGCAGCTAACAGTTTCCAAGAGGTAAAATAATGCTTTTTTTTTCAAAAGCCATCGAGCAGCAAGGAGAAAAAGGTTTTTCAATTTGAAGCTTAGGCAGGTCTAAATTGGCACACAATATTTGATAATTGACTAAATCTATAGAGATGTAAATTAAAAGCCAAGCTTCAATACCTTTATATATAGGAACATTTTTCTAATCTTTCTCACTACATATGCACTGTACATACTGTGTTTAATAATGAAATTGAGAAATCTATGCAGTTCATTGTGTGGCCAAGAAAAACCACATAAATATATGCATCGATATAAATGTAGTGTAAACACATGGCTGAAATAACAGAATATGTGTAAAATGGCACTTTTGTCTTTATGATCTCATCACATAATGAGAACCTCTAATTATATGTACAGTTCATTACAAATGATGCCTTAATATTGTAACAGTGTAACTCAACTTTTCTGTCACCTTAGGTTTGTTCAATCTGGGATAAGACTTTCAAAATGAGCCTTTCAAAGCTGCTTTGAGACAATGCTCCATTGTAAAAAGCGCTATATAAATAAATTTGACTTTGACTTTGCTCCTCAACAAAATCTCCTGTTTGGATAACCCCTGTCAGCCATCATTGTAGATACTGATTTTATTTAGTATTTATTTTCAATTTAACATTGTACAATAATATAATGTTAAGAATATAAATACTTCAGTTACCATAATTTAGCTTAAGATCTTAATGAATTTGTAAAACTGCTGGAGATACTGGAATCTCTATAGGGATTCTTGGCTCATAGTCTGCATTCTTCTTGCCTTATTCTTCCTTACTCAGTTCTTTTCAGTATCTTTGTTCCATCTGTCCTGTCTGTGTTTGTCTCACCCTTTGAATCTTCTGTGTCTCCACACTCTCCTATGTTGCATACTCTTTGTCCAGTCTGTCACGTCTGTCCAGCTCATCCATGTTTCTTCTAAGATCACCCTACAGGTGAGAGTGTGTGCTCAGTCACATACATTTTATTATGAGCAACTACCTATATATTGTGACCATTTGGAACACTTTCTCATTAATAAGTCTTTCTCGTTTGGGCCATTGGTGCTCTAAGGAAAGAGAAGCTTTGGGAATTGTACATTCTTTGGCTTCAAATACAAAGCTCCATAGTTTCCATTATTCCCAGCCTTTCAAAGCACCCAGGTCTTACAGATTCTGCTTTTTCCACCCTGAACAGACGGAAGACTGTGCAGTTTCTATATTAACTATACACATCCCCACTTGTATTCTTGAAGTTCTCTCAACAAAAGCACCACTTCAGACATAAAACACCCAACAGCTCCCATCACAGAGGATAACATCACCATGTGACTGACCTGAAATAGCTTCGCTCATGCAGCCAGGATTAGGCTTGAGCCTGACAACCAGTAGACTGCTGATAGGGTCTTTTTTATTTTGTTTGCTCAATTGAAAGTGTCTACATTCAACATTCAGGCAGATTGCTCCACCCAAAACCATGGTGAATCTGATGATAAGCCTGCCACAGAAAAACAAATAGAAATATGCTTGTCTACCCAGCTGTACCAGCATGTGTGTAATTGTTTAGTAATAGTAAAGGTTGGATATTTTGCATGGCGGGCTGTCAGTGGAATGGATATTTTGTGTGTTATCTCTGTAGCACCATTTCCTCTTCTCTATTTAAATGTTTGTGCTAGTGGACAGAGCTGGTACAGGCTGGTACAAGTGTGGAAACTTAGATAAAAACACAAACACATTAATCTTGCAATGCAGTGCGTTCTCTACTAAAAGTAGAGTAAAAGTGATCATTTGAACATTTTGGTCACACAGTAACTTTCCACTCAGTGGTCTCACCACAGAATCCATCTTATACAGTTATCTGCATCCTCATGAAGAAGAAGAAACACTTATTGTTTATACTTATACAGAATTATTTATTCTAAGCCTTTATAATAAGCATAGCATGGTTACATCTAATTGCCTTGCATATTTTGTATTATATATTTGGAAATAACGATAAGTTACATCTTAGTTTTTTTCCTCCCTTTATACATTGCACAAGCTGTAGAGGACCTAGGCCTGACTAAAAGCTCTTCTTCATAAATAGACTGGAAACTTGAACTTAATACTTATTTTATGTGTACTGTCTGCTTACTCTATGATGTTCCGTCTTAGCACTGTGAAAAGAACAAGCTCAGCAGAACAAGTTGACCCCAGCAGTAGAAAAGAGACTGGAGTTGATGCCAAGAACAGCCGAACACGCAGGGGATCAACTGGGAGCAATTCAAATATTAAGAAAGCCAGTGAAAGGTAGAATCTTAAGCCTTTTCACATAATTTCATTAGTAGCACAATCATTAGAAATGCCAGCATGTGTTACTTTAAGACAAATTAATGCTGAATGAACTCATGGAACTGGTTTGCATCCAATTTGACTACGCTGATGTAAATTAGATAATATAACACTGCTGACACATTTGTTCTTTATTTAGATTACATACATTTTCTATCTCATCCCTTGCAGCAAACAGAGGGAGCCTGTGTTTAGTGCTGGTAAGTACGTTCTGCTGTGAAATTTAATACCATATAGATTTATTGTAATATGCCAAGCCTGGAGGAGTTAATGATCCAGACATCATCCCCTTACAGTAATTCTGTTACAGCCATTTACTCTGCACAAATTTATTTCATGAAAAATATACATCCACTGCCACTGACTAGAGATTTGCTGAAGAGAGGTTCATGCTTACAATTAGGAATTTGAAGCCATAAAGTTTTGTTTAAGACGTGGTAATTTTCTATTAATTTGGTGAATGCCTATAGGGCATAATTTCAAGGGGAAAATATCTAAATGAAAGATCTTTATGGTTTACCTCCTTCAATCTTAGCTTGTAAAAACTTACTGTCTTGTGTTAGGGTATGAAAACGTTCATTAAACCAGCTAATAACAACCCCATCTATCATCAGTAACGCATCTCAACCATCCTTAAATGTACATTTCTTGGATTTCTCGTATGTTTCCTTGTTAATTTAAACTGTTTCTTTCACTGATTAATTATTCTCATCAGACGTCACTTACTGGCCTACAATTCTGATAATCAGTATGTCATAAGACCTAATTTAATAGTAGTGATTGATGTATTACTTAATATTCTTATATTAGTCCTGCTTAGTCAATGTATGTCTTCGTTAAACAACCTACTTTTTTTAAACAAAAGGATATTTTAAAATGTAAGCAAGGAAAAGAGCTGCTTTGTACAACAAATTGTAGCAAACAGTACTTCCTAGCAGCATACACTCACCAATCCAAACCATTTTCTAAGTTCCATTCTTCAGTTTCAGTACCACTTTGTAGTTCTAAAACTACAGACTATAGTCCATCTTTTTTCTCTACATTCTTTGTGTTCACTCACTGTGCACTCTATTAGACACATCTACCACATTGCCCCCGCTTTTCAGATGTAAAGTCAGAGACAGAAGCTCATTTCTTGCTACACAGTATCTGTACAACAGTGTCACGGCAGTACTGATAATGATACACCACCCAAAATGTACCTGATCTGTGCTGGTCCTGTGGGGGTCCTGGTCATTTAAGAACATGGACTAACAAAGCAGAGCAACAGAAGGACAACAGTCTGTAACTGGAGAATTACAATGTGCATCTATATGATATGTGGAACTGATAAAATGGACAAACAAGAAGGTGTATCTAATCACCACAATCATCAGTCTTGCCTGGAGCAGCATAGCATGCAGCTTGTATATGATTATGTTGTAATAATAATAATGCCAATCCCATGATTAATTAAAGGCATCACAGCAGCAAGTCCAGATGTTAAGTGAATAAGTAAGCAGCAAATTATCAGAAGCAATTTGTTATCTAGAGACTTCAACATAAAGGACACTGTATAGTAATTAAATGTGCAGAATGACCCACCAGCTGATGAACCAGAGTCTCTTTTTCCTTTTGTAAAGATCCTCTCATACAGTCTCTGTCTTTGTCTTTGCACAATCACTAAGGGATGCGGCGGGTGACACACTGCAAAGGTAGGCCCTGAACATCAACCCTCCTTTATCAAATGGCCATGGGGCATTGTATGAACCTAAAACTGGGAATCCGTTACAAATGATACTCTGAGTAGTCAATGACAAAGATTGTCTGCTTTAAGTCATTAAGTGTGTTTAATTACTTAACCTACCTATTTTGAACAAAAGCACAATACTCAGCTGCGCTTTGTAACAACAAAACAAGAGCAGGACACATTTCTCTCAGGGGTACAGGACTCCATTCCAGGAAAACTGGAAAACCCTGACAGTAAATTAGGTAATTAGAATGAAATACTATATTTAAGGCATTAAATCAGACTGATTGTGGTGTTTTAGTGCCTTAAATGAATGCCCTCTAACTACCTTAGTTTACGCTCAGCATATATTAACTAAACAGACTTGTTGTAACAAAGGAAAAAACACACTGGTCATCCATTTTGCTAGAAAGGAAACATAATGTCTGGTGGTAGTGTTACCCGTCCAAAAAAAGCTTAGATTAGATTTGTCACTAGTATGATGCTCTTGCTCTGAAACCTCACTGCTGTAATCTGATTTTAATATTGAATATATTTCTCTTGATAAACCAGAACAAAATTCCCTCATTCCCTGCACTGCTAACCTCTAACTGGAATAAAAAATAAATGATAAAAATTACCATGTATAAAACATAATTAAATATAAAATAGTCAGGATTTCATTGTATCAAATGCTAAGGCAGAACAACCAATTGCATTTTTTAAAAAGTTTAGTAAGACTCCATCATTTTCGTGAAATCCATACTGTGGCCACTAGATAAGAGCTTTATTGAACATACTCAACCATAGACTAATTGACAAATCATTCAAGCGAGGTTCAAGTTATCAGACAATGCACTCAGAGTCAAGTTGAGTAAAGGCCAGGGTTGATCTGATGGATGTGCCTGTAATAGAACCCTCTCTTTATCTTCAAAGTGCAAGCCCTCCTAATCGACTAATGAGCACTTGCAGAGTGTCATCAGCTTGTGGTGTTGCAGTGGCGCTGACACATGAAATGCTAACTTGCTAGGGACACACCATGTGTTTGCTCACAGTCCACAGTACTTATTTTTCACACACACTATGGGAACACACATTCTCCTGCAGTTACCCAGCAGCCTGCTCAAAGGCCTGACAGCAACAAGAGTACAGCTGCTTTCGTATCTAACATGCATTTAGAATTGTAATATTTTCCATCATGACACAATGTGCCTCTGAATTCACATGTTTCGTTGGATAGCTCCCTGTATTACTCTCAATACAGAGCTATGATAATGGTAATAAGAATAGCAGTTTTTTTAAGAGTACAGTATTTTAATAATAATCATTGTTAAAGGCCATGTTCAGAGTTAGGTTATGCAGATATACTGAAGATTTCCTACCAAACATGGCAAACCCATGGCATTATTTGCACAGTTGCACACAGGTTGCAAGAGTGGACAGTGTTTCCCGAAGCAAAGTCTCAATGTTTGGTATTCATTATTGGAACTTTGAGCCAAATTCATACAATAAGTAGTATTATGTCCACTGCTGTAGTCTGATTGTTTTATCTCATAAAACTCATGATCTCACAGTACAAGATTAATTATTTTGACTACAAACCTGTTATATTTCACCCAACTTCTCTGCCCTTTGTCACATTCTCTATCTTTACTTGTAATTCGTTTTCTCCTTGTGCATGTTTTCTTGTTGTATTTTCTTACTTTCTGCATGTTACCTTGTATGTTTTATGTTTGACTTATGTTGACTGTTTTGTTTTAGTCTGTTTTATTACAATATATTTATTCAACTCTTAAGATTCAGTAGTTGCACTACATTTTATTCATCTTTAACTTTATTGTACACATCACCTAAAAGACATCATTTAAAAAAAACTTTCCCACTTTTACCTTCTGTTCTGTTCTTGGACTTTTTATGTACCTTTTTTCTATTCAGTCTGACCTGCTTGCCAATGTCTAAAAACAGAAAGTGTTTGCACACTTGCCTTAGCGACACATAACAATTTAAAAGGCTTCAGTCAAATTCTTTGTATTACTAACGCTACATATAAATCATTACCCACACTTCTGAAGGTAGTGTTACATAATTTGATGTTCTGAAAATCTGTTGCTTTTTTAGATGAAGGCTATGTCAAAATGTATTTGAAAGGACGCCCCATCACCATGTACATGCCAAAAGATCTGGTGGATACATACTGTTTAGAAGCAAAGGCCGATCTGCCCCCTAGGAAGCTGAAGCTAGACTGGGTGTATCCTTTTTCTATCACCTGTACCCATAATCTGATTGTGTGGTTTGTATCTGCTAGTTCTCATGCACACCTTCCCAGTTGGGCAGTTTGTCGCTTATATATGATGGTCGATTTAATATACCATTATTCACTGACATTGCAAAGAAGTTTACAATGTGAAACCAAGTGCATATAGTGGTAACTCAGTTCTTGTCATTGATTAGTTCCAGAAAGTACAAGTGCCAAAAACAATGAGTACTGAGCAAATTTTTCCCATAATGTAATAATGTATATTCATCCGTTCCAGGCCCCCATAATGCCCACACACTATAAGGCATTATAGAAATTAATTGATTACCTATAGGGGATTCTTTGCACTGTAGATTTAAAATAAATAAAAACACAAGTAACAGCGGAAGCACTGAAGTACTGAATGAGAGTTATTGTGAATGTTAATCACAAGTCCTATGTACTGAATCATGATCCAATGTGTTGGCTGAAATGTGCCATGCTACTTGACTCATAGAACATAAAGCAAGTGCGATGAGTACCAAGTAAACGACGAAAACCACGATACAAGCTTCTCCTCGAGAACAAATTCGACCAGTACCAAAGTGGTTAGAAAAAAAGTTACCAATGTACTTGCCGTACATACAGCTCACAGAAATTAGGAAATACTTGAAAAAGAAATATCCCATAAAGTTTTTTGTGAGCAGTTTACTTGCAATATATGTATAGTTTTTCATTTGCTGAAGTCAAAATAGATACATATTATACGTATTTAATTTACCCAAGAACAATTACTGTCTTTGTTTCTGACCTGGAGAGAATAGTTTCCAGTAGGTATAAGAATAACATGCCAGAGAGCAGCATTATATAGAATGTATTCCCTTAATACTCATTAGCTGTGTAATATATTCAGACACGCTGCTGCTAATGAAATCTAAACATTTAATATGGTTAAGTAATGGAGTCCAAGAGGATAATATAAGTCAGTTTTGAGTAAAATGTAGAGGACTACAGTGGACAGCTCCCAATTATTCTGGTAATTTGTATACAATGCAGCAGTCTAACAATACAATACTCAACAGTGTATAATACTGTAGAATAACATTTGTCTTGAGTCAGTGTGTGTTTAACTGTTGCTGTTTTGATAGAAATGCAGACAGGTGCAATAAAATAAGCTGTTTAAATTCTGAGTATACATTTAAGAAACAAAAGACATAGTGTATTAACAAACTAAATGTTAATAAGTAACGGTGTTTTAGTATACGCCTTGACACTTCCATTTGGAATTGTAAACAATCAATGATTCAGGCGTCTGAGAACGTGCAGACCCCTGAAAGTCCTGGTAACAACCATAAATATGAATAGTCAAATTCCCTGCCACGGTGTTTACATACAACGCATCAAGGTCCTGAGTACATACCACTGCTTTACACAATGTACAAGTCATCCAGACATTTCTTTTCATCTCTAACCACATTTAGTAATCATGGTGTTTTATAAAGTTCACTATCAAATGCAGATTATGGCTGTAATACATTATCTATGTAAACTTGCTTTTGGAAAAAGATTTGTTATCTGTTCTACTGTTTATATTCCGATGTACAAATGTGTTTTGATTTTATAGGAATACAGTAAGTATTCCCACTTTATCGTATCAGCAGTGTTGAAGGAATGTTATGTTCTAGACTTGCCAATGCATAATGCAGCTTCATTACTGCATGGAGGTCATGATAAGCCTTGAGGGAAATTGACTTGTATTCTGGGATCACTTCAAACGATGTGGATCCATAATCTTTTAATAGGATTTGTTATAGTATGCTTTTATTTCTTGTAATATGTCTCCAGACTCCTTTTGGCATATTCTCTGAGAAAATCTAAAGCTGACTTTTATTCAAATCGGACATTTATTTATGGCTCAGTTTATCATCTTCTTATAATAAATTGATATTCTTTATCTTAACAACTAAATGGACACCAAACCAAGATGTAAACTCAAAGAGCTATTTCTTAGAATGATTGCTTCTTTGCCAAATTACCACCCAGCTGTCCAGGATATTGCTTTCTTTTTTCTCTTGACTGTAAGTTAGCTATGGCTATCGGGGCCGTGACTGTCGATCCAACCTCTACCTTCTCCCCACTGGAGAGACAGTTTACTTCATTGCCTCTGTGGTAGTGCTGTACAATGTGGATGAACAGCTGCAGAGACACTATACTGGACACACTGATGATATCAAGTGGTAAGAATCAAATTTACAGCTGTAGGTACCTTTGTACGTCTGTGTGATCTGGCAAATATTCTGCCGTTATTACGGTATATTTGGGGATTTTGGGAGGATGGGTGTTAATTTTGTACAAAATGTACAGTGTACATGGGTGTGAGTAAGTATAACAATGTGTGGGAGACTGTTTAATTAGTTAGCTAAGAAAGAAAAGCTAGTATATAGCTTATGAATTGTTGCAACGTTATAAATTAATATCAATTTGCTTATTCAGTCTAGCAATTTGACTGTATGACCTAAACTGTTTTTACATTAAAGGAGAAACCTTCTCAGCTGTGTCATTGGTGTTTATTGTCAAAGTCTTCCTGCTTAATATTGCAGCTTGTACGTTTTTGTGAGCTTCTTTAATAAGTAAGTTGGAGAATTTTCCTTTTGTTCTTTTGTCTTAGGATGCAGTGTAGCAGTTTATATTAGTAGTAATTACCGTTTCCCTCTGTGCTACCCAGGAGGTTGATTAATCTTGTAGTGTCTTCCTAACTGTGAGGAATGGGAATACATTCAGTACAGAATTTAAAAGTACAAGCTGGAAGTTGTAGAGTATCTGTATCTTCTTCATGTTCATCTGTATCTTCTTCATGTTCATCTGTCTCTTCTTCATGTTTTAAAAACAATGAAAAGTTTTTATGTACCTAATTTTGTTACATGTATTAAATTAGTCTGGTGTGGCATTGTGAGTGCTACAGTAGCCCTTGTTGTGTACTGTTTACCATCTCTACTGTCCTGTCTGTCTTTATAATTCCTTAAAGCCTTGCTGTCCATCCTGATAAAATCACCATAGCAACGGGACAAGTGGCTGGCACATCTTCAGATGGCAAAGTAAGAATATGCATAGCATGAGATGTTTTGAAGAATGTACACAACTATATCTTTGATTTATTTTATATCATGCTTACTTCTGTACTGCATTAAACAATACTAGTGTCACTGGTATCTAAAAAGCCACATACGAGTCATGAATAAACCTCTGCTTAACAAATCAAACTTTCAGTAATATCACAAGATGCTCTTTGGAATACTGTGAAATCAGGCTGTAATAACATGGATCATCAGATGTTACACAAACTTGTGAAGTTCATGCCAGCTCTAGTGTTTACTGTCATTGTACTAAGGGGGACATGGCAAATAGATCTAATAGTTTTTAAACAAGATTCAGATTTTCATTCAAATTATTATGGTTATTTAATAATTTGTAATTAAACTCATTGTTTTGTAAGCATTTTCAGTAGACTATGGCCCCCACCGTATATCCCATAGATCAATCGGTTATATACTGTTTTTCCCCAAAATACCCCACTCTAGTACAAACATACAAATTCAGCACAGATTACACAAGAAAAGACATCCCATCTCTCTTATTATAAGAGTCTCCTCCATCTTGAATGTATTGTTTTTTACATTTTATTATTAAATTTAGTGTGAGCAAGAGATCAAGAGAGAGAGAAGACAAACAGATGAAGGGAGCGAGTGAGAACAGTTGTCAAAGTGACCAAGAAAGTATGCTGACTGGCCTTTCCTTGTGTTAATTAGACTTATCAATTCTTTCTGTTGGCAGGCTTTGCAGTTGACCTTTCACTTATTCATTATCCATTAGAAAATGTAAAAAAAGGAAAAGAAAATATGAAACACCACCGTATAGTGTAAAGGGGAAAGTGTACCCCTGCATTATAGGGTTCATAAACAATGACAGTTTTCTATTGACCAGGCAGATGTGTGTATAAATTGTATATGTATAAAATACACATGGTTCCATATAGGGTTCTGCATGTCCACAGAGCTTGCAGGTTGGGATATCTGGATTAATTATACACATTCAGATCTACCTGATTGATATACAGAAGTATTATGCCCTGTAAATATTATAAATGTGTTTTGGCAGCAATTGGCTCCTCATGTGCGTATCTGGGACTCTGTGAGCCTTAACACTCTGCATGTACTTGGAAGTGGTTTTTTCGACAGGGGTATTGTTTGTCTCTCCTTCTCCAAGTCGGTAAGAAAACTTATTCATGCTGCATTTCACACTTAATATGAACCAATAAGCAATCATTAGTTCATATGTATCAGGTACATCAATTTCTCAGTAGAACAGCTTGGTAATGTGGATTTTGTTTTGTGTCTTATTTTAAACATTCAGAATGGAGGCAGCTCATTGTGTGTTGTTGACGACTCCAATGATCATGTCCTTTCGTTATGGGACTGGCAGAAGGAAGACAGACTAGCAGAAGTTAAGGTATACTAAATGCCCTGTTACAGTAACCTCCTTATTCAAGGAGTTGGGACACATGACAAAGTGTCATTTGTTGATATCCATGGTGTTATTTAAAATGCCAAATATGCATATAAAAGAACTACAACAAACATGTAAATATAAATATATATATAATGTAATCGGTATACCAACAAGTGTACCATGGGACTGGCTTAGTGGTTAAGGTGCTGGGGGTTCAAATCTCCCATTTTTGGGTCCTTGAGCAAGGCACACAGTTGCCTGGATTGTAAGATTTTAATTACTCCATAATGTACTCTGTTGTGCAAAATCGTTTTATTTATATTTTCCATTCTAAGGAAAGACACAACAAATTGCAAATTCACATACAATTTATAACAATAACATTTTGTCTTTGTAATAATCTTGTAATTATAAATGGATTGTACCAACCACTTTAATTATCTAGTGTCTGAGTGCTTTTTATATAGAACAAACATAGTCTCAACATTGCCTCTTATAAAAGGAATCAACAGAATGTTAGGCGTATGTTTGTCAAATAAATATTTGTCATTTATGTTGTGTCGCTTTTTTTCAGTGCTCCAACGAGTCTGTTTTTGCTGCTGATTTTCATCCAACAGATGCATCCATAATTGTAACATGTGGGAAGTCTCACCTTTGTTTTTGGTCATTAGAAAAAGGCTCCCTTCTAAAGAAACAGGGCTTGTTTGAGGTATGAAAAACTTGTATATAAGTACTTTGTGGAAATACTGAAAAATTTATTGGTTTACAATTTTATTCAATGAATATCTAACCCTATTTGATGATTTATTAATGTGTGCATATTTTCATATGTTTGTTAAACTAGGACTGATGTGTGCTTTAAATTAAAGTCATATGTATGTTTCTTGCAGAAACAAGAGAAGCCCAAGTTTGTATTGTGTGCAACTTTTTCAGAAAATGGTGACACTATCACTGGTGACTCCAGTGGAAATATACTTATATGGGGCAAAGGTAAATAATTCAAGTGATGGGATTATGAACTATCTTTGTAAAAAATATAAATTGCAGTTTTACAGCCAGAATACATATTGGATAATGTATAATTCATAAGGGTTCAGGACTTGCTAAAAATTCTGCTGATTTATCATGAATATTTGATAAGAATATTCTCAGGATAATAGTCTATCATGAGCTTTGCCAAAAATAAACTGTAACAGCTGCATCTGTAAAAATGTGCTTAAACAATTAGTTGGGTTGCGTCATACTTTTGTGAGCAATGCTCTCTTGTGCTTGTGGTTTCTGACCTTGAAGAGAGTGGGGTTAATGGTTGTAAATGTGCCTGTCTGTTCTGTGTCTGTTTTGAAGGCTCTAATCGCATTAGTTTGGCCATTCTGGGTGCACATGAAAGCAGTGTGTTTGCACTGTGCATGCTGAGAAATGGCACACTGGTTTCAGGTGGGAAGGACCGCAAGCTCGTTTCCTGGGATGAAAATTACCAGAAGATTCAATCAATTGAGGTGAGGCACTTTCATAGTCACGTCCAGACAGCACCACTTTGACCAAATATAGTGCCATTAAGAATTTCTGCAGATATATCGCCTAAAACATCATCATATTTTCACAAACGTCCTAAAAGTATACAACAAAAACTCAAACACTTGAACAAATGAGATAAAAAGATCATACTTGATTATTTGTTTATTGAGGAAATAATCCAAGTTAACATATCTGTAAGTTGCAAATGTAAAGTATGGTTATATAAAAAGGAAATCTATGGTTTAGAATCAATTTAAAAAACATGGCTTTATCAAAGTCTGATCTTCAAACATGTTTATGGAAGTGTATTAAGGTATGAATTAAAATACACTTTGAGGACTAGAAAAGGATTTAAAAAGTTTACTGAATGAATTTGGACCACCAGCAGTAACAAGGTTATGTCTGAAGAAAGAAAATCACTGCATTGTAGCATAATATCTCTTAACTATGAAACATGTTTTTGAATGTGTTGCTGCATCTGGACGACTAGCAACCATAAATGGAAAAATGTTATAATTCTCAATTATAAGTCTAAAATGATATATCAGGAAAGCTGTCTCTGAATGAATCTCAAGTCAAGTCCAGAGACGTAATTCTACCAATAAATGGTAAAATAAGGCTAATGTTATTGTTTTGGAATGGCCGAATCAAAGTCTGGATTAGGAGCAAACCAATAGGAGCCATTCACACTCGGAAACTCACCAACATCCCTGAGGTGTAGCTCTTCCATACGGAGGAATGGTCTAAAAATTCTCCAAGCTAATGCACAGGACTGGACAACAGTTATGGGAATATTTAGATTTTGATGTATACTAGAGTCATCCCAAATACTAAAAACAAATGTTCACATACTTTTGAGACTGGATCATTTTCCTCAAAAATCAAATTAGCAAAGCATATGTTTGTCTCATTTGTTTAATTGATTTAATAATTGGATAATAAATAAAATTATTTATTTTATATTTTTTGAATAAATATAGGCAATTCTAAAAGCTTTACAAATTTTCAAGCACAACTTTATATGTAAGGTGCAGAAATGGTCACAGCCAGTTTTCCTTAATTAAGTAATATTAATGTTATAAATACAGTAAGTGATAGAAACCACTGAATCATTAATTAGCAGCCTGACAACACTTAAGGTTAAGGTGTTTATTTCTCACAGGTTCCTGAAGTGTACGGACCTGTTCGCACAGTTGCTGAGGGGAAAGGAGAAACTGTTCTTATTGGAACAACCAAAAACTATGTCCTGCTGGGCAGTCTGAATGGGGATTTCACTCCTATCACTCAGGTAAATACAGACACTCAGACATACTTTTCAACATGATGTGCGTTTTGGAGGACAACCCTTGTAATGAGATCATTCCTTGGGGTTAAAATTTGTTTAAAAATCAAGCTATAGAGCATTATAATATCTCTCAGGGTCACTTTTTAAACTCTTGATTTGTATCTGTGGAAAAGTCAGTACATCGACACACGTATTTAATACAGTTGCCACACAGCTCCAGGAATCTCCGGTTTGGTTCTGACCACGGACTCTGGATGTGTAGAGCTTGTATGTTCTCCTCATGTCTAGCTACTCTTGTCTAGGTATCCACATTCCTATGTAAATTGGTCTCTACATCGGTACAGTATAGGCTCCAGTCATGAATGTAGCCACTAATGCTGACATAATGTACATAAATAACTAAATTATTATTAATTCATCAATTAATTTATCTGCTTCTCCTAGTCAGGGTACAAGGGCACAAGGCAAGATTCACTCACACACTAATACACACACTCACACACTAAGGGAAACTTTGAAAACACAATGTCTTTGGAACGTGGGAGGAACCGATGTAGCCATAGAAAACCCATGCAGATGGATGAAGAACATGCAAACTCAATATAGTCCGATCCCAGGGTTGAACTGGTTGAGCTAAATGACTAAATAAATGTCTGTGTGAAAAGGTCTTTCCACAGACAGACAAACGGTGTTTTGCTATGGGTATAAACAAGACTTTTTTTCTTGAACCTGTTATGTGACAAACAAATGATGATGCCACATTGAGCTGCTAGACTGAATGTGGTGAGGGGCTCTGTGGAATGGGGTGCTGAACTTAGGCAATACTGAGAAAACAAGAAAAACAGAAACAATTAAATCCTTTAGGTTCACACAACTCACAAAATCACTGGTTCAATCCAAACCTTGAACTCCCTGTGTGGAGTTTCCATGTCCTCCAGGTGTCTGTGTGCGTTTTCATTAGGTTATCTCTCTAAATTCCCTCGGTGTGAATGTGTTTGACTAGTGTCTTTATAATCTTTGTCATGTCATAAAAATCCACAGGTGCTAATGGGAAATTCAATAAATATATAAATCCTTCAGGGTCTGGAAAGACATTTCCAAATGGCAGTACATATACTGTAGTAAAAATAAAAATCTCTAGGTAGTGCGTCTTCCCATTCATGGATGATGAAATGAATAAACACTTCAGTTTGTATCTGTTCAGTTGACAAATTTCTGTGGTGATTGAGCCACCAGTAAAAGTTATTTTTCTGCAATAAAGTTTTCTGCGTACTAATAAAATAAGAATTCCTGCCTTGTGCCCTGTGCTGCCATTTAAGTGCCACTCTACCGTCAACCTGCTTAGGACAGACAGATGTTTTGTATGCTGATATGCTAGTCAGTGAACAAGGTCATGCAAATTGTTCGTTTTGTGTTGGTACTAGTTGATTCATGCTGGTTAAAGCTGGTGTGGGGTGGCATGTTGGTTCAGTGGGTAGCACTGTTGTAAGAAAGTCCTGGGTACAACCCCCAGATGGAGCAGTCTGGGTCCTTTCTGCATGTCCTCACCATGTCCGTGTGGGTTTTTCTGGGTTTCCTCCCACAGTCCAAAGACATGCATGTTAAATGGTGTTTCTAAAATGCCCCTAGTTTGTGAGTGTATGTATGAGTGTGTGCCCCATGACGAATTGGTGTCCTGTCTAGGGCTGTTCCAGCCT
This sequence comes from Parotocinclus haroldoi, assembly GCA_034779995.1. Lineage (NCBI taxonomy): Eukaryota > Metazoa > Chordata > Actinopteri > Siluriformes > Loricariidae > Parotocinclus > Parotocinclus haroldoi. Next base: position 50,576 of record JAUZST010021171.1, read on the forward strand.
TGTGCTCTATGCCGCCCGTTAGGCACCCGCTGTCCTGCGATCCTGTTCATGATCAAGCGAATAAGAAAGTGAATGAGTGAGGGCTGGTTTGGTGCTGGTGTAACTGCTGATAGTAAACCAAATACACCATAGCATAGCAATGCTTCGCTATGCTTTTAGCTTTTAGTTCTGTATCCTAGCCATGGATCTACATTATGCACTTACCATACCATATATAGTATTTAACATACTTAAAACACCCTCAGTATTTGCTGACGAGCATTTTTGCATTTAAGTAACCAGACAACATGATATGATGATGTATATGTTTGAAATCAAAATGGATCAGGTAGTTCTGACTGGAATTTCAGTTCAGCAACATTTTGCTTAGGCTATTTCTTTATCCAATATATCAGGAATGTCAAATATTTCATATCCTGTGGACTGCAACTAAGGCTGATTTGTTGGTAGCCACAACAGAAATATTTTTAGCATTGTTCTGTCACTCCAACTATCCCAGATATGGCTGAAAAATATTTTTCATAACAAACCTTTTCATTCAGTCCTGTTAACCTAACATATTCCCAGCTCTGGAAATTATGGAACATACTCAATAAAAGGTGTATCATCTGCATCTTCTGAAGATCATGGGAAGATTAAAAATGCTTAGTGTCCTAATGCTGTTACTATAGATGCTTTGTGGGTACATTCTATGTATATGTTAATTATGTGCTGAAAACCGAGTAACAGTGACAGGAGAAACCATAACATAAAATAAAGTTGACTGAGATTGATCAATACCCATTTTTTTTACTTACAACAAGGAAATGGTAGCCATTCGACTGAATGACTTATTCATTTTCCCCTAGAATACTTGGACAATTAATGACTATGTTCTTTAGGGTCATACAGATGAGTTATGGGGTTTAGCTGTGCATCCACTGAAGCCTCAGTTCCTCACCTGTGGATATGACAAACTGGTTTGCTTATGGGATTCCAAATCCCATCAACCACTCTGGACCAAAACACTGGAGGTGAGGAACAGTTTGACACACTCTGTAATTAAGTCCTTAAGTGAACTTTAGTGGTGCTTTGTCTTCCTAAAGTATAATTAAGTAAAGGATATATTAGTTAGCTCTTGAGGTTAATGTACTAGGTCAGTTTGGGTTTGTCTATGACTGATGAGTGTATCTCTGGGTTTAACTTCAGGATTCGGCTCAGTCTGCTGATTTCCATCCCTCTGGGGCAATCATTGCCATAGGAACACAGACAGGCAGGTGAGAGAGAGTATCCCTCCTCAAGAGGGAGGCCATTAAAGCAAAATACAAATACATAGATGGCCACAAGCATAATTATTATGCTAATGTAATCTTCTGATGTAGCACTAATTAAAATGCATTGTTCAGATGCTGACATTTTAATATTCATCAAACAGCATTCAACATATTAAAAAAGAGTATTTGATAATGCTCTAATCTCTTCAGTGTGCAGTCTATTATGTCTGTGTTGTTAATTCCTTTAAAATTCTTTGGATAGATGGCTTGTTCTAGACTCTGAAACTAAGGACCTTGTCACTGTGCATACAGATGGGAATGAACAGCTCTCAGTTATGCGTTTCTCTCCTGGTCAGTGTTTTTTAAGAACTATTTGAATAATTTTCCCAGTTCTCTGTTTAATAGAAAATGGGACAAACATAGAAGCCTGATTGAATGTTTTCTTTTCCAGATGGAAATTTGCTTGCAATTGGGTCTCATGACAACTACATCTACGTTTATGCTGTAGATGAGACTGGAAAGAAGTACAGCAGAGTGGGAAAGTGTTCAGTAAGTTTACAAGTACAAAAATCACATCCTGTCATGTTTGTCCCGCTGGCCAATGTTCATTTTTGTTAAGTGAACAAGCAATATGGAGTATGCATATGTGATAGTGGAATAATTAATGCTGTAAACTAAAGTAAGTACAATTTAGGAGGCCTTATTTATATGTATATTTTGAAATGTCATATTGTCAATTGTCTTATTGTATCTTGTAGGGTCACTCTAGTTTCATTACTCATCTGGACTGGTCTGTAGACTCACAGTACCTGGTATCAAACTCAGGAGACTATGAAATCCTTTTCTGTGAGTACCCGTGCAGTTATAATTAGCACGATGGAGTTTTTGAGTGTGTCCTGTTTCCTACTGCACATCCTTGATGCCTTCTTCCTATGTACAGAGCTCACTAGGAAATGGAGACACCCTTTAATATAAACATTTCACTGTTTACCATGTTGTGCGGGTATATGAAATGTTTTTATTTTTATAAAATAATATAGTCTAATATAATATTTTTGCTCATGAAATGTAAATGACGTAATTTTACTCTGCCACATTGTAAATGACTAAGTTTTTCTGTGGCTAAACTTAAAATGGCATTCTAGGAAGCATATAGTGGTTTATATCATGTAAGGTCTACAAGGAAATGATATCAAATACGCACATAATACCATTTATTATATTAATTTTCTATTAATTAGTTTTTACAGTATGTCAGGACCTTCTCACAACTAGACTGCACTTCCCAGCATGCATCACTTTGAGCTTTTCACTAATGAATTTATGTACACTAGGATCATTATTGATTGTACTGTGAACTGTGCGTCCAGGGATCCCATCTGTTTGTAAGCAAGTAGTGAGTGTGGAAACCACACGAGATATCCCATGGGACACCTTCACCTGCACGCTGGGTTTCCAAGTGTTTGGTAAGATTGAGCAACAAGTAACAACTGGTCATGACATCGGTTCTTTTGAATTACCAAAGGTGTGCAATGCTTTAATGAAGCTGTCATTCTAAAAGTTTAATTTAATGTTACACAAGAAATGTGTGCATTCCTGCTTAATTAATACAATCTGTATTCATTTGCTGTGTGATATTTCTTATATTTTGTTATTTAGACAAGTCTGCATATTTTGCTTGCCACAGAACAAAATGTGAATCAGATTTATGCACGTCCTCATATTGTTTTTATATATGCCGTAACTATTGCATGATTGGCACCAAGAGAATCTGTCATTAATACAGTTCTGAGGTTTGGACTCAAACACCACAATGGAACATTTAGATGTGTTCTGCACTATACACAATATTCAGGTCTTGCTGTTACTAAATAGCATTTTAATCATGCAAACAGTAAATCATAACCTTTGTGTACTTCCTCAGGTTTGTGGCCAGATGGATCAGATGGGACAGATGTTAATGCCGTGTGCAGATCCAGTGACAAGAGACTTCTTGCCACAGGTGACGATTTTGGGAAAGTGCACCTCTTCTCATTTCCTTGCTGTCAATCTAGAGTAAGTGATCAGGATTTTTTAAATACAAAAGCTAATGTGTGAGTGATCCTGGTTTATTACACTCTGTGCCTCTCTCTATTACCCATCAGGCTCCTAGTTATGTCTACACTGCACACAGCAGTCACGTCACCAGTGTAAACTTCCTGTTTGATGACAGCCACTTGGTTTCCACTGGAGGAAAGGACATGAGTGTGATGCAGTGGCGTGTGATGTAAACCACTACTTGAAAGAGAAATTATGTGTTTCTGGAAATGAAGTAGAACTGTTTTCTTTTTCATAGGGATCAACTAAAGAAAATACTGTGTGATGAAGTCAGGCAGGTAGTTTGAGCTTTTATTTGCTATTTGCTACTCAGGAGCCTATGAGAATTAAAGAACTTACTGTCTCATAGGCTAGGAGCAGAGCACTTTCCAAAAACATCACATAACCATCCACGGTAGTTGTTATAATGTGATGCCAAAGCAAACGTGCTAAAGTCCGGGGTATTCCGTAAGGAATAGGCGTTACAGTTTAGATCGGTGTTTGTCACACCCGTCTGGTAATATTTGGTATTGCAGCCATTTCACTGCGATTTACACTTCGGATTTACTTGACACCTTGTGGCCTGAACTTGATATAACGTCTCCGCTTTTAATAAAACACTACAGGTGTCAATGTTTTTTTAAATTATTATTTATTTCGAAAGGTGAAACAGCATGACTTCACCAAATATAGCATATGCACTAAGTGATCCCTGTTATATCACTAAGATCCAGTTTCATAAATAAAACTTTTTCAACTATAAAACATTAAAGCCAATAATTCATAATTAAGCTACTCAATACTCTCTGAGCAAGACTTAATGCACGTTCGTAATGTACTGTAAATTAATGTGACTCTTAATTATTATTATGAGAAAACATGACATACTCAATTAACCATTAATTAGCAACCATGCTAGATAGACGTTGTCTTTATTTACACATGCCAACAAGTCTAAAATGTAATTGTTTTTAACTACTATGTCTTTCTGTGTTCTAACCATCAGTCATTTTGCACTGAAACTGAGGGGTCTGATACTCATCAGGGTTTTTTTTTTAAATGACTGTAGTTAGTATAGATCAGCTTTAAGCATGCACAAACTTGGTTGTATTTTTCCATGTCTTTTTCATTAAGGGCAGGTTGTAAAGAACCATTGTTTCTTATTTGAAAAAAAAAACTGAAGTGCTATGTTTGTTTGAGTGTTAATTAAACAGTAGCCATGTAGTCAGACTATATAGAAATTAAAATAAACATACAAATTGTTTCAAGATGTACAAAGAAATACAATGCTGGTATGATATATGAACTGTAAACAACTTCAACACTACATTCAGGATTAAAATTGTTCCAGCCTGCTTTACCTGGTCATCACTTTGTAAGTAAAAAATCTTAAATAATCTTATAAATTGTCTATAAAGTTGCGCAAATCCAAGGGAAATACAAAATTAAATATCAATCAGGAAATCTAATTGCAAATGTCACGAACAATCCAGGACATGGAGGCGAAGCATGTTAAACTGGACGAGAGTACCCCACATTGGCTGTTTAGTAGAGTGCATGGTCACCCAATCCTGTAAAAGACACACTGACACTGATGGGACATGGACAGGCTCAGATTGTCCAGCATTTTGTGGTATTCTCTTCATTTTGAAATATACCCTCATTTTTGTGAGCAGTGTATTCGATCTCTGTGATATCCATTAGCCTCCCTGGCTAAACTGATACTTGAAATAAGTATGTCACTATTCAAGGTACAAATTATTTTTCCCATACACATGATTGTGTAGCTGTATATCATATATACATATTTTAAAAAGATAACAGCTAGTCTAAAAATTTGATCAAAAGTCACTAAAAACACACACAGTCCATTTTCACTCACATAATGAAATATACATATATGCATATATACAACCGTAAATAAAAAGTGTTGGGGCACAATGGAAATACATATACAACAAGCACACACTGTTCCTTCCATGTACTTTGACTTTATTGCAGACAGTATGAAGTATGAAGATATTTAAAGTTTTGTCTGATCAGCTTCATTTAATGCTATTAATGCTAATAAACATCCATTCCTACATTTCAAGTCTGCAAAATATTACAAAACAAGCTGGAACATTAAAGTACTTACCAGTTAATGTTGCCATTCCTTTTCTTCTACAGCCATGCCTTTGCAATGTGTGGCATGTGGTTTTGCATTGTCTTGTTGAAAAATGCATGGGCCATCCCTGGAAGAGATGGTGTTTTGAAGATGACGACACATAACAATGCATGATATGCACTGGAGAGAGATAAATATGCAAATTCCTTCCAATCTTTCTTTGAGGAACATTGTTTTTAAGCATTTCAATAATTTTGTTCATGCATTTGTTGACACGCTGGAGATCCTAGCTGGCCATCTTAGCTTATCAAAAATGCAGACGTTCCTGGATACTGCTATTGTATCAAATCATACTCATCTGCTGACATCACCTGTTTGAAATCAAGTTATTATTTAGTTTTTTTAATGCATTACTAGTTCAAAAATCGTTTTTATCCAAACATTTTTGGGGCTGTGTTGCAGGCAAGAGATGCATAATAATAATAATAAATATATTGTTTGAAAATATAATAAAGTAATTAAATATATTAGCTTCATACTGTCTGCAGTTAAATAAAAGGCAAAGGAACTGTAAAATAATGTAGCATTTTTCATACTATACCAAAGTTTTTGGATTTGGAGTTGTATTTTAGCTAATACCTGTGGAAACTATTAGCATTGACTTAAAAACGTATTAGCAGATGTTCTATCACTTGGGGGCGCCAGAAATCTGTTTACGGTTTTCCAGAAAATGCTATGTGATGAAACTAAAGTTAAACCCTAAGAGAGAACAAGCTTTTTACAAGAGACATTTGATTGTGTTTCAGTGGGACGTTACACCATCTGACCCGGATTGGTCTGATATTTGTGGTTAACTCCACACACTTAGCCCAGGAAAAATGTACTGTGATATTTCACAGTAAAACTGTAAATTGCTTAACAGATTTAACGTGAACTTTCAAAGTTTGTCCATAAAGTTCTACTATGAATATTTGATGGTAATTTGGCGACTTCATGGTTCTAAGGCCACATTTTATAGTACACGTGTAAACTTAATTAACTATGCACTGACCATAAATTACAAAGCAGATTGCCAAAAAGTTGGGACACTAAACAAATTGTGAATTTTAAGTTATCATCATCAACCGTGCATAACATCATCAAAAGATTCAGAGAATCTGGAATAATCGCTGTGTGTAAGGGTCAAGGTCGTAAAACTCTACTGGATGCTCGTGATCTCCGGGCCCTTAAACGTCACTGCACCTCAAACAGGAATGCCACTGTCAAGGAAATAACAGAATGGGATCAGGAATTCTTCCAGAAAGCATTGTCAGTGAACACAATCCACCGTGCCATCTAAAACTCTACAGTGCAAAGAGGAAGCCATTTCTAAGCAAGCTCCACAAGCTCATACGTTTGCACTGGGCCAGGGGTCATTTAAAATGGAGTGTGGCAAAAGGCAAGACTGTTCTGTGGTCAGATGAGTCACAATTTGAAGTTCTTTATGAAATACTGGGATGAAATACTGTTATCAACACTCCATTTAGAATCCTGCATCACTGATGCTATGGGGTTGCATGAGTGCTTGTGGCATAAGGAGCTTCCATGTCTGGAAAGGCACCATTAATGCAGAGAACTATGTTCAGGTTCTAGAACAACATATGCTCCCATCTAAACGTCATCTCTTTCAGGGAAGACCCTGCATTTTTCAACAAGATAATGCCAGTGGAATGCAGTGGAAATGTGCATGTACACCCAGGTCCTAGTAAAATTATAACCACAAATGATCTCCGTTTTAATTATTTTTGTAATTGGGGAAATTTGGGATTTTTACATATAAATGTAAGAAGCTAACTACCCAAAATGGATCAGTTAAAAGTTTGGGTACATAGTTCCTCCCCTGATGTACTAGTTATAACGGAAACTTGGCTAAGAAAGTCTGTTGACTATCCTGACCTAATGTTACCAGGTTACAACCTATCAGTCACAAAACAGTTTGATTTGTTGGTTCTTAATTTTAAATTGTCAAATAGCTTTTCCTTGACAGTAGCAGGTTGCTATCGCCCTCCATCTGCACCAGCTTGTACTCTCGAGGCTCTAAGCATTGCCCTAGCACCGTTCACTAGGTCAGAGTTTGTCCTTCTAGGTGATCTTAATTGGGACATGTTTAAGCCACTTAATAAAGTTTTGTCGCAGTTTGATTCTCTAAATCTTCATCAAATAATAGCTCTTCCAATCAGATATGCCTCCACAAACTCCGAAAAGGCTACACTGATTGATCTTGTCCCTACTAACTCTCCTCATATGTATCAGTCGGGTTTTTTTTTTGCAGTGATCTTAGTGATCAGTGCTTTAATGGCTGTGTTCGGGCAAACTACTCTGTTAAAAAGTTTGTTAAGGTCATTTATAAGCGAACTCTTACAAATTTTGATACGCAAGCCTTTTTAAATGATTTGAATAAGGTAAAATGGGCTAGAGTCAGTCTGATTCCCTCAATAAATGATGCTTGGAGCTTGTTTTTTAATGTTTAGTACTGTTGTTAACAAACATGCTCCTTTTTAGAAAACAAGAGTAAAAACTCGAAATAGTCCCTGGTTTGGTCGTGAGCTTCCCGTTTTCCTACAGCAAAAAAAAATGCTGCTTGACGCAAGGCACGAAAATCTAAAGCTGCTGGTGATTATTTAGTCTTGAAGCAAATCAGGAACAAGGCTACACAAGCCATTTGAAAGGCTAAAGCAGAATATTTTAAAGAGCAGCTCTTTTTTGTAGTTCTGATCCAAAAAGATTCTGGAAAACAGTGAGAGGTTTTGAGAATAAAACCTCTACTCAGCTTCCACTATTACTAAATGTAGATGGCCATATTGTCTCTGATAAGGCATTTATGGTGGACACTTTTAACATGCATTTTATAAATTCTGGGTGTATTTCTGAGTCTGCAAATCCCTACAGTATATCTACGAGTGCATCTTTAAATATGATCAATTTATTAGAAATTTCAAATCTAACTCTTTTTGATAAGTCCCTGGGCCCAAATCAAGGCTTTAACTTGCAGGTTATATCTGAGGGGGAGGTATTGGAGGAGCTTCTCAAGCTAGATACGAAGAAACCAACAGGGTCTGACGAGCTGGATCCTCTCTTTTTTACATTGGCAGCCCCTATAGTTGCAGCTCCTATTACAGATCTTTTTAACCTGTCATTATATACAGCTGAATTTCCACAGGCATGGAAAGCAGCATTGATACAACCACTTTTTAAGGGAGGAGATCACACTGACCCGAACTGTTACAGACCAATATCCCTATTGCCTTGCTTGTCAAAGGTGTTTGAAAAAATTTTAGACAAACATCTGACAAAATACATGGATACTTTTATTATTTTGTCTTATGCTCAGTCCGGCTTTAGACAAGGCCATGACTGTGTTACTGCATCAGTAAACGTTCTTAATGATATTATTTCTGCTTTAGACAAAAAACAATCATGTGCAGCAATTTTTATAGATTTAGCTAAAGCTTTTGTTACTGTCGACCACTCAATTCTTCTTGATAGGTTGTACAGCATAGGAGTCATCTTACAGGAAAAGTTCAGCGAGTTAGGTCAGAGCACTTTTTTCAGAGTCACTTTTGGTTACTAAGGGTGTCCCTCAGGGTTCAATCTTAGGCCCTACATTATTTTCCATATACATAAATAATCTTGCTTTTTGTGTT
>JAUZST010021172.1:0-32333 GCA_034779995.1 Parotocinclus haroldoi
GTTGAGCAAGCCCAGGGCGACAGTGGCAAGGAAAAACTCCCCAAAATGGTAGGAAGAAACCTTGGGAGGAACCAAGAGTATATAACAGTGTAAATTTGCTGTGCAAATTTTCAAAATAATTCAACAAACAGCCATTAATGTCTAAACAGCTGGCAAAAAAGTAAGTACACCCCTAAGTGAAAATGACCAAATTGTGCCAAGTGTCAGTATTTTGTGTGGCCACCATTATTTTCCAGCATTGCCTTGACTCTCTCTAGAGAGATTGCCACCTTTACAGGCTGCCACTTGACTATGATGACATCACAGAGCTGGTGGATGTTAGAGACCTTTACCACCTCCACCTTCCGTTTGAGAATGCCCCACAGATACTCAACAGGGTGTAGGTCTGCATGACCGTTAGCCTTACAGATTAGGCCATCTTCAAGTAGAGCAACAATTCTTTTTCACTTGTGTTGCCAGTGGTTTAGACATTAATGCTGTGTGTTAAATTATTTTAAGAACACTGTTATACAAAATGTAGACTACTTTACATTGTATCATATTTTTACGTGTCATATTTTCAGTGTTGTCCAATGAAAAGATATAATAAATAAACTGCTCATAAAAATTTAATAAAACAAAAACAATGAAATATTCCCCCAAAGAAATAAGCCCTAATTTTTTTGTCCAGTGTTTTTACAAAAATGTGAGGGGTATAGTTACTTTTGTGAGATAGTGTAATACAAAACAACACATATCTATATACAGTATAAGTGAAAGCTAAGTAAATCATTTACAAAATATCTAGTCTTAATGGCTCTTCCACATGCATTTCTTCCATGCTATTTGCATTAATTTTAGTTTGTTTTATTGTTATTCTTTATTTTGTTAGTTTCTTGTGTGGTTGTTATTTCACTTTCTTGTATCGTATGTCTATTAGGCCCCAAGAAAAATAGCAGCTATTGAGATAGAAGATACTGCAGAGCTTAATAGTAATAATAATAAAAAAAATACAAATACCATGGACATGAAATGTACTCTGCAATCCCAGGTGAAAAAAGACACCAAACACAAAATAGCCTCAGAAAACAAGTACTGTATTTTAAGCAGATGGTTATCTCATGCAGGGTTATGTTACAGGATGTGTTAAAAAATCTATTGCTGTCAGAAAAAAAACATTAACGGCACAACAAGGTTTTTGGCCGAATATCGAAAGTTTGTTTCAGAGTGGATCAACTGAATTGTGTGGAGAGATGAAGCACCTTCAAAGAGGTGTTTTCAAAGGTCTGTTGAGAAGTCACCTCTACCACGACTAAGGTTAGAGGAAGAGGCGTCATGGTTTTGGGAGTTTTTAAAAGCTGCTTCAGAAAATTAGCCAAGTAATACTTTGAGGTAGAGGACAATATTGAGGGAAAAATCCTACTATTGAAAAGTTTTCTAAAGACGATTGTGCAGATATGATTTTGAGTAAGGTAATACTCCTGTCTACACCACAAAAGAGTGGCTTGAAAGCACGGCCATCAGGCTCTTATTTTGATCTGGTCAGGGTCTAGATTTAAACCCTATCTAAATTATTTGGTTTCACACTAACCAGGAAAATCACTTTTTCAACCACTTCTCAGTTGTTTGGATCCATCAACACTGAGTAGAACACAGTGGCTCTTCTATCTGCAAGTTTATCCATACTAGATTTCTTGCTAAGGACCTGATATTAAGACCACTTAATGATTTGACCTTGGTTTATGCATTTGCCTAAGACTGTAGCTCGGGATGCTCAATCAGTTCAGTTCTCAATCTAAGTCTACCCTGAAGGTGTGCGAGAATAGTTTAGATCTGTTCTGTTACACTGCTACTGCAATGAGATATGAAAAATGTGTCAGAATATGTAAAAATAACAGACTTGCTAGCTGCTCCGTCCTGCGGTGAAGTCCCCTCCTACTTTTATGTCATTTTTTGTTATTTTTTTACTGGAACACCTTGTTTGCCATTATGTATGCATTAGCATTATGACAGGACGAAAGTGCTTTCCATATCCTGTGCAGTGCTTTTTCATTGTTTTCCAGCTGGAAGAATGCCAGTATGATTGGCTTCTGCAAAGCTGCTTTAGAGCTGCTGATGCCATTGTGCTGGAACGCAAAAGACTGCAGCGGAAGGGTGCCATGGAAACAAAGAACAGAGGTATTCCCCCAAACAAAAAGAAAGGTCACTGCCCGATTCTGCAATTTATAACTGCTATTTTGAGCCTGAGTGTAGTTATGTTATTCTCTAAATCCAGTAGAGTTTAAATGATAAAAGTAATAAATTATGGGATTTTATGATGCAGTCCCAACTAGTAAACTAGTGATCTATGTTATGTGCATTATATTGCCAATTGTATTTGGATACCCACAGTTACATCCAAAAAAATGGCTATTGGTATTTCTTCTAGTGTTTCTTCTCTCCTTTACTTATATAACTGCCTTTACTTGTATAACTGCCTTTACTATTTCAATACTTTCTACTAGACTTTGTCGGGCAACATGCTTATTGTCATTCCATATCACAGGACTTTGTGCAAGCAATCTCTTTATACACTCACAAGCCACTTTATTAGGTACACCTTGGTAGTACAGAGTTGGACCCAGGTTGATTCAGAACTGCTTCAATTACTTATGGCATAAACTGAAAAAGTTACTGGAAACATTCCTCAGAGAATTTGGTCCATATTGACATTTTAGCAAGGATAAAGAAACCAGTTTAAGGTGATTTGAGCTTTGTGACATATTGCATTTCCTAGTCAGGGTCGTCGGAAGCCTGTGTTTAGCTGCCAACACAGGGCACAAGGCAGGAACAATACTAGACAGGGCAAAAATTCATTGTATGATTCAATGTATACAATAAAAATGTATTTGACTGCAATTACAGCATGAACCTACAGCTCTTTCTTAAAGTCTTATGTCTCTGCAAAGTACTGGTAGCTGTACAGAGCATCTAACGTTATTACAAGAAAATACTAAACTTATGATACTTTTATACAGTGGTAATATAAGCAGTTGGTTCAGGTTTCTTTGTTGAAAAAGGGATTAATTAAAGCTACTATGGGTAATACTGTCTAGAAGGAGTGCACTGTCTACCTCTGAAATCCAACTGAATATCATCTACAAATAATATTTCTTAAAAATGTGTACCCTGCCTAATCAAGTTTGTGGAAGGGTACATTTACATTTACATTTGCCACATTTAGCAGGCACCCTTATCCAGAGTGACTTACAACTTACAATTCAAGTAATTGTGGCTTAAAGACCCAACTGTGGCAGCTTTGGCAGAGGTGGGCATCAGGTCCAGAGTATAGTAACTTAACTCAGGTGAAGCGGTTTTTGAAGGGAGTCAGCCACATACAACTTTACATCAGTTGTTTTTGTTGTTGCTGTTGTTTTATTTAAGTAATGTTTTGACTTTGACTCTACTGTGTCCTTGGCTACGCCATTGCTGTAATTGTTTGGCATTGTTTTGATGAAAATTAATTGATGTTCCTTGAAATGATGATGCCTTGAAGATCTCATTGTACTTTTCTGCAATAATGCTGCCATCTCCTAAGTGTAAATTAAGATTACCAAGGGCACTGACACAACCCCATACTGTTACTGACCCTCGCTTTTGGACTGTCCTGTTCGTATTTAGCCCAGAGCACACAGATTCCAAAAAGGATATGCAATACGGATTCATCTGGCCACAATATACCACCAAGTCCCAAAAGCTTTGTAATATGTTGCAGACATGAAATGAAGAAATGGATGTATACTAGCAACAGAACAATGTAGTGGGTGCAGGACAGTCCCACCTTAAATATCCAAGATCGTATTTGTCAAAACAGCACTTGATAGTAGTCTAAAACATCAGTAGTACTTAATTCTTGACCCAGAAGACATCCTCACCTTGTTTGTAAGACACTATATATACCAATCCCTGTGCTGGCTGAGCTACCAACTGGCCTAGTTTCTCTCTATTATACAAGCTACAGGCTTTCTAAGAAGTCAGCTGGGTGATGATTCTGGGAGTGGATGCCACAAAGTACAGGACTGTAATGAATGCTGCCTGATCTATTGTAGCTGCAGTCAACTGTAGTGGTAATATGCATGATAAAATCTGCTGGAGTGAGCTCCAAAGCCACGTTGAATGAAGCTCACAGCTGTACTGGGCTGGAGAGGAAAGGACATTCATGTGCCATTTTTAAATGAGTGCCCTGTGCTTTTGCACAAGGTTTCCAGACTCAGCCTGCATGCCTTCTGGCATGGGATCAGTAGCAGTAGATCATGGTCTATAGCATAGAATGTTGTCAACAGCAGGGTCAAATGAGCCATATACATGGCAAAATATTGTGGACATTTACATAATTTAGCAGACGCCCTTATCCAGCACGACACAGTCCCATGAGTGCCTTTGCAACACTGTTAGAATGCAGTCTTGTGAGTTAGTGTAGCTCTATTGTAATTTTTTATAGGGTTCATTATAGTGTAGTCTGTTGCATTATGGGGTTCTTTAAAGACATTTTTTAAATTATTGTCCCAGCAAGCTTGTGAGACTGGGTGTTATTCAAAATGCCATGTTTTAACTCAGATGGAGCTGAGTTTAATTAATGAACAGCACTATATTGTATTGAGATAGTTGATCTGAATTTCACAAAGATTAATTATTCTAAAAATTTCTACATATTGTGCAACCCCTACTTCCAGTAACATGGAAATCACCACCTGGATTTATATTGCCTTCAAACCAGCTCCTGGGACATACAATGCCTTTAACCCTCTCAGCACCGAGTCACGGCAGAACGCAATTCCAAAACACAATTCAAGTCACCATCTCACCAGAGGCAGGATACAAACCTGTGTGTCACCAGAAGGCACACTTCATGTGGCTTTAGATCTCATGAGTCTCAGAACCTTGGGGTTTGGAAATTCTAAAGAAATTTTACAGTTTTACTGGATTGCATTATACAAACACTATAACCAGGCCTTTCAACTTAAAACTATAATGCCATTTATCAGAAAAGCACACTCATTACCCTAAACCTTAAATACTATTGCCCTGTTTTGGCACATGATTCGGATTTGTCATTTCAAACTTCTACATACAATCCCCTTCATTTCTAAGTGCTAAATAATGTTGTCAATATGAAAGCACTAGCATTCAATATTGACCACTCAAGAACTTTTGACCAATTAGCACACAACCAATCATACACCAATCAGAACCTTCAATAGATAGATAAATGGGCCTTATTCACTTCAACAAAGGTTACTCGGCCATCATGGAATTCTTGGACCTTATAACATTATGCTTCTCCTTGTTTTCCCTAATGGTCCAAGAGAGCATATGTTCCAGCTTGACCAGAGGGAGCCAGCACAAACAGAGCAGCCTCGCTAGATTGTCATTTGGGATAATGTTAGCTTTAATCACACTGCTCTAGTTCATGACTGGGTAATCTTACATCCATGTTCACCTCAACATTTCAGTTTATGCGTGCCAGGGTTGGATTGGTATGCAATGATATTTCCCCTCACTGCCTGTCTAGAGCTAATATAACCTTTGATGTTGATAATATTCTGTGGCCTCACTTAGACCAAAGATGTTGTTTAAGATATTGTACTGTACAGAAAATAAAGGGACATAAAAATGTATAAACAAATGTATACATTTGTCTTGTGTTGTGTTCATCAGATGAAAGGGTCTTTTTGAGAAAAGAAACACATACAACATTACTCATTCACAGTTTTCATAGCTTTGTTTTGACTTCATCTTTGACTGTGTTGTAATGTGTGTGTGTGTATGTGTGTGTGTGTGTGTGTGTGTGTGTGTGTGTGCTTGAGGTATTGTGCGTTATGTCTGAACACATGGTTTAGTCTTTAAACAAGATTTAGTGGTTTTATGTGGAGAGCGTAATTTTGCCCTGAAAATATTAAGTATGGATTTGTGTTCAGTTTCAAGAAATGCGTTTTTAGAAATCAAGAAAGACTGTAATATAATTTTCACACTGAACCAGTATCTGGAAATGTGATATTTGCGCTTGTCTGGATTTGATGATCAATCCAAATAACCTGATTTAGGGTGGTGACAGGATATTTAACCCTCCACAGAAATCAACCAGGCTGCTCACCATATTAGGAGTTTGTGAGGCAGAGTTTGAGGCACTGCTACAACTCACATTAACTGCTAAGTCAGTGGGGTAGAAGTGAATTATTTTTAGCCAGACTATACCCATGAGAAGGAAGGGGATCAGAAGGCCAGCATACAAGTCAAGACATAGTAACCCATCACACGACATGCTGACATCTCTGCACTGTTTCACCATGCAATCCAATATGTTTATTCCTAGTGAGAACCCACAATTTACAGCTTTAATATGTTTTTTTATCTCTTTGCTTGTTTTATGTGGCTAGTTTAGCAACAGACCAACACACAAGGATAAAATGAAGGGAATATATTATGTGTGCAAATGTGTGCTTTTGCACTTGGCAGTACGCCTTATATTGATGATCCCTCTGTGTTATAATGGAAACTGTTGCTATATAGTGGAACATAGCTAGGTTTTTGGATGTTTTCTCTGCCAATACATGTGTAATTAGTCAATAAAAACTCAGACAGATCATATATTCAAAGGCCATTTTGCTTACAACACTTAAATGGCATAGGTACAAAACTCTTCAATAGGCCATACTTTTCTGGGAATCATTCACCGCATTTCAGTAGGAGAATTCTTAGTGTTATATTCTGTCCATTTTCATGATGCTTGTGCTGGTGTGGACGTGTAAAGATTTTGTGAAGGTTGTGTTTAGAAGGTTGTGTCATGCTAGTAACTAACACTGTGCAGCATCTGAGATCTAAAGCTGTGTGCCATTGCAGTATGATAAGTGATTTCATAAAACTGGAAGGTGCAAACAGGTCGGCATGTGTCAGATGGGCCTGCCCTTAATTTACAAAATGTGGAATTGTGGAAAATGTGTGAATTTCTTTATGAAATAGATACATTTCCTGCATTACTTTGTCAAACCTTTGTCCAGCACTAAAATACATTCCTGAATGCCACATAAAACTGTATTGTGCAAAAAAGAAACCCTATGTTAACCCTGTCCAGAAGTGGTATTAAATTCTCTGGGCTCTGAGGCATCTGGGATGGAATAGTCTTTGATCACACAGTGGACGTTTCATTGTCAGACGTCCATGCATCTTTCAGCAAGACACAGATTGCAAAGGCAAGGCTTGTCCCCAGGAGAAAATGCATGGAGAATTTTGAAATGAAAAAGCTATTATGACCACCCCGCAATGTTGCACAACTACAAAGACCTGAAACACTTCATTCCTTGGTATCCTTGGTTGTGAAGCGTTTTTTTTTATTTTTATGAGAAGGAATGAAAACATGGTGGCAAATGTTTTTTTTTGGAATATACACTTTCCATACACAAGTATGGCTCAGGTTGAGATTTCCCTACTAAAAAGCACTTACGTAACTTACTATAGGTAAGAGTTTCGTAAATTGAATATATCATGAACAGAGGAGATGAGCAACGTCATTAACACAAAGCTTATTTATAATAAAGTGTTGAATGTCTCATATAATTACTGAATATCATATTAAAGGTTAAAAACAAAAACAAAATGGTTAGTCCACTGGTGGACTGAGGGCACTGCTGATCCAATAAAAAATCAGAACATATTTCCTGGTGAACTTGTTCCCATTGTTAAGTCGAAAAGAGCAGATCATTGTAAAATGGGGGTTACCTGTATACCATTTACTGCCAGTTTAACATTTTTTTTCTGGTAATTTTCATGGTTCAGGTGCCAAATGTAGACGATTAGTTGTTTCTGTATGGAGAGTGGCCAATCAGGGATCACACTCCAGCACTGAAACAGCGAGCCCTTCCCAGCCATATGATGGACTGGACTGTTTAATCCGGGGCACATTAACACCCTGACCAGAATAAGTGGGGCTTTTTCTTAAAAGAAAAATAATATATACGTTTTGCAGAAGTGTTCAATTTTTCTTATTAGAACAAAAACATTATATAATCAGGCATTCCCAAACATTTGACTAAGAATATATGACAAAGCATGTTCATCAACATTTTATTGTGATTATTAGATAAGTAAATCAAGTTACAAAAATTAATATATATGTAAGTCAGATATCAGAAGTTCTGGCCATCAGTATTATTGTTAATAAATGATGGTGATAATGTTTCTCACGACATTAATGGGGTACTGCGTTGGGCTGGCAGTTCTCTTTAGTGTTGGTGATTGAAATCAAAGTAGCATTTACCTTCCCCTGCAGAACAAACAGTGTGCAGCTGTCAGTACAAAAGCCTGCACTGAATGACACTGTTATTTTTAGCATAGGTCTCAGTTCCTAGGTGATGTTCTAGTGCAGTACACCTGATTCAGTGCAGGAGTTAGATGTTCTGTACTGTGAACAATTTCATCTCAGTAAGAAATCATGTTAAAATTTGATGTTAAAGAATAGCTGATAGAAATGTAGCTCAAATAACCAGTTGCTACAACCAAAGTATTCAAAATAGTATCGATGAACTCACAAAACATCAAACCTTGAAGCAGATGGGCTACTTAATCAAAATACCACAACGGTTTCCACTCCTGTCAGCTAAGCACAGGCAACTGAGTCTGCAATTCACACGACCTCACCAAAATTACACAAGAGAAAAAAGTGTCTCGTCTCGTTTTCTGCTGTAACATTTGGATGGAAGGTTCAGAATTTTCAACATGAAAGAAGGGACCCATTCTGCCATATCAACTTTTCGGGCTGTTGGTGGTGGTATACCTGTATAATAAAGCATCATAAACAATGTCTGCCTTCATTGTGAATGACCCTAATGACTACTGTGGACCAGATGGTTACCAGATGGCTACTTCCAGCAGTATAATGGACACTTCACAAAGCTCAAATCATCTCAAATTGGATTCTTGAACATGTCAGTAAGTTCACTGTATTGAGATGGCCTCCGTAGTCACAACATTTTGTAATAGAATACAGCACTAAACTATTTGCTGATCAGGTAAATGATAATGTGAGATTGTGATCTGTCTCCTCCAATGATAAGTATCTTGAGCTTGAGCCACCATTGTAGTACCTCCCATGTTCGCCATAGAGCCAGGCTGGTGTGAGTGACATTTTCAGGCACAGGTTCTTCAACAACAGGTAAGAGGAGGTCAAGAAGGCCACGTGCATGAGCTCAGATGTTGACTCTGAAACCAAAGTTGACCCTGCCTGGGTCCAAATCTCATAGGCTGCTTCGATCTTGATGGCTGCTTCCTTATCTGGTAGCAAATGTGCTGTCATTATTGATTTTTTGTTATTTTTTGTTGTTGATCACTGCTTTGGTACCTTATTTAGTTTTCTTTGGGCTTCCTAAATAAAATTGTGTATGTCTCTGTGTGTCCTGGCAGTCCAAGGATTGTACGGTTGGCCTGGATTTAACCCTGTGTGCTCACCTTCATATCTGGTCTCTCCGCACACATGCACATGTCTGTGTTGTGTCTGTGTATATGTGCGCTTGCGTGCGTGTGCTTGAGTGCTTATTCGCCATGCCTGCGTAATATCATGCCTAATTACAAGGTGAGTTAATCAGTATAAATAAGGGTGCGGTACTGTGCCAGGCACGTGGTATTACTGTTAGTAAGGATTCTGCCTGTGTGCTTCGGTTTGTGTTCGCATCTACATTATTGCGGTTGAATTTAATAAACTTACCTGCACCTCTGTTTGCCTCCTTTCTGCTGTTTTGGCTGCAGGCAGTCATATTGTGGCAACTGCTGAGAATGTACACAATGTACAATGTATTATACTACATAGAACAAATCAGCTCCCCACACATCTTATGAAGCCTTGGACTGCAGACAACTATTAATGGCTTAGTGGAAAGGCTGTGCTATCATTTAGTGCATCATTATAAAGCACTCCTGATGGAGAGAGTGTGTGTTTATGACGGCTTTAATGGCTTTTGGAGTAGATTAAGAAACCGGAGATGTCTCATGAATCAGCAAACCCAGCCCTGTGGGTGGTGTTGCCTCATGTCGACATTTTGCAGGGATGTTTGCAGGGCACGGTGGGAATCAGCAGCTTATAAACACATCATTCATAATGGCTACCTGGACCACCTGTCACCCTACCCCCATTTCTTTCCAAACCAGTACACTTTATTGTTTTAAAGTCGTGACTGTATTTGCATGTGTGGTCTCGGCTGCCAAAACATACATACACACGTCTCTTTATAGTCAGTATTGACTAATCTTGGTAATCTTGAGGTATTTAAGAGATTTTATAAGATCATATTTGCATCTTGTAGCACTTCATATTTCTACCAAAGTGCTAGTCCTAGTTTGTAAACCTTGATATGAACAGCTGCGCCGTTGTCTGTCAAAAAGAAGTGGTGATGATTTGATTTTGCATACACAGCACATACTAGTACTGTTTATGTGTCTAGTGTATGTGTTAACGTAGGTCAGGATAAACGGGAAATCCACTGAGTAGCCACAAGTGGTGGGTCAGCTGGACTGTGGTTCTAACACCTACTTGTTTATACGTTCTCACCCCCATCTTTCTTTCTGCTGCCCAATCCCATCTGTCTCACGCTCAGTCCCACTGTCTGCCTGTTATGCCATCTGTTAGTCTCTCCCACTGTCTCTTTCTTTAGTACTTGCTCTACCATCTCTCACAATCTGTCTGATAGGAAGTGTCAATCACTTTTAATGTCCTGAAGATGAACCAAAACTTTACATAAAAAACTTGACCCAAGTGACAAACATGTCAAGGATGGGCTTTAATTTTAGATCTAAACACTTTCCAGTGATTTTACTTGCTTTCATTATGTAACCTGATATCCCACATAAATATCTGTGCAAGGAACAAACCTTAATATCATGTTTTTTAAATAAG
This sequence comes from Parotocinclus haroldoi, assembly GCA_034779995.1. Taxonomy (NCBI): domain Eukaryota; kingdom Metazoa; phylum Chordata; class Actinopteri; order Siluriformes; family Loricariidae; genus Parotocinclus; species Parotocinclus haroldoi. Next base: position 10,901 of record JAUZST010021172.1, read on the forward strand.
CCCTTTAAAGGTCATTTATTTTCTGAGGTCACACAATTACAAAAAAATACCCCACATTTTTAAGTTTTATTTTCCAAGATGTTTAAAAGGTAAGTTTCGTTTAAGTTTCATGCAAATGTTGTGTCTCGTTTTGATTAAACTTTTTCTAGCTTGCCATTGACCTGGGTAACCATCCTGTTGGTGCGTTCAAGTATAAAGTTTGGTTGCCAAGTTTGTTAATTACTGTGGTGGTAGGAACCATTTAGATGCTTAGAGTCTTGAATGTTTTCCTGAAGCTTCATCAGCTGCTCTGTGAAGGGGATTGAGCTAATATTCCTCCAAGTCAATGTGCAGGTCTCAACATCAGTTCCCTAAAATGTTTAGTGGCAGTTACTTGTATGGCTGTAGTATGGGTTGCGTTGTCATGAATAAAAAACTACACAGCTTAAACAGATTGGGGGTTGGTGATATGATCTATATAGGGCATAGATTATTAACAATAGATAAGACCGTGGTATTGCAATTTGATATTACTGATTTTCTGTTAGTCAGATAACTCCTAATCTGACCACACTGATGGAAAAATAGATTCTGATTCCTGAAAATGAACTGGTTTTGTAAAGAGGGTGTTTGTACATCTACTGAAATTTCAGCACAGAAAGGTCAAAGTGTGCTGACATATCTTAACGAGCTCAAGTTGAGTTGAAGACAGATGCAGGGTTTCTCAATAGCTTTTGCTGACATAGTTTGGCTGGAGGCAGTCACTGGTCACAGGTAAGTGACGTTGTTAATGTGCTCATTTCTCTTTCACTCTTTCCACTGTACCGTATTTCTTTTTAATTGTAATGCTAAAACAACTATTTTGAAAATGTACAACTGCAAATCAGAAAAAAAGTTTGGATAGTATGGAAAATGCACAGAAACACACAATGTTTCTTACATTTTTTTTTACATTCTTTGATTTCTATTTAACTGCAGACTATATGAACATGAAATATTTCATATTTCATATTTGTTAATAATCAAACACTTCTTGCAGTTCAGGCCTGCAAAAATATCTGATTTTAATAGGCCTATTATGATAAAATCCAACATGACTGTTATAGTGACTGCACTGTGATATTTACAACGCGAAATTACAATTCACATTTTCACAGTTCATTTTTAATTCAGTTCAAATCACATCTTCATGATAACATGGCTGGAGTTTGTACAGTTCTGCAGTTACAGCCTGTAGTCCATTTGTTGCTCTACAAACATTGTTAATCCCATTTACTATGTTCCTCAATGAAACAGGACCACCACAGGTATTCTGATTTCCTCCCTCACACAAAGACAAGTGTTAATTGTCATCTATAAAGAGTCCTAGTTTAAGTGTGTGTATGTTCTGGGGAGCATGTTTATATATCATTGAGGGTACCCAATGTGCCCACAAGGATGGAAAAATATGACATTGTTGACAACCTGACGTTTTTATTGTTATTTGTATTTTTATCATAAACCATAAACTGGGGACTGTGGTAGCCTAGTGGTTAAGGAACTGTACTCTGGATCAGAAGGTCCAGGGCTTAAATCCCACCTCTGCCAAGCTGCCATGGTTGGGTTCTTGAGCAAGACCCTTAACCCACAATTGCTTGGATTGTAAGAGTTGTAAGGTGCTCTGGATAAAAGCGTCTTCTAAATGCTGGAAATGTAATAAACCTTTTTTGAAAAAAATCTAAATATCTCTATTGGGTCACTGAGGTGAAGGTTAGGGCGTAGATGTAGGCGTAGCATTCATTAGGCACAGTAATCAAAATGTCATTAGCTGTGTGTGTGTGTGTGTGTGTGTGTGCGCATTATGGCAGACATGTCCAGACATAGAAAATGAACTAATGATTTGTTTTGACAGCACCTTTTTCTCTGAAGGTCCTCTAAAATGCTTTGAACTGTACTTGATAGTACTTGATAGTACAAAAAAGGACTAGTAAAGGTTTTGTATAAAAAACAAACAAACATTTTTTCCCCCATCAGGAATGTAAATTGAATGGATCTGTTCCCGACCCCCAGATAATCTACACTGTATAAGGCATTATATATATTAATGGATTTGACAAGAGCCGAGACACATTTTCTAGTCAATTTACATAGACTCTTTCACAAAATCTTGTAAATGTCACATTGGTATCAAGCACTGTATCTTCACACTTTGTAAATTTTGGCTGCTGACTGTTGTACACATGTTGCTGATGGACTTTTCTCGGAATGCTTATTCTGTGTCTCACAGTTTTGGTGGCCTTGGTGGCTTTTCTATTCACAAGACTGGAGAACAGAGCAAAGGCCCAGGTTGTCAGCATTAATTAACAACTTTTGAAATAGCCTCTCATGTCTGGGACTGGCTAGGGCAGTCTATATAGGGGAGTGAAATGTTACCCGTGCATGGTATGCACCATGGAGCACAGGCTTTAGGTTGCCTCTACACCATAGCCTGAGTCTCTATTTAGGCCATTGGCATTCTTTAAAATTTTGTATTTCATGAACACATTAATCTTTGCCTGGTCAAGCAAAGGCAGGTTATTTGTGCTGCTGGATCACCTATCACCATCTTTGCTTTGGTTCTTCACTGAGCACACAGGTCACAGCAGTTAAATGGAGAAAGGTCTTCCACATTCAACCTGAGACTTGGTACATCTGTTCTACATAATGCATAAGGTTGTCCATCCCAGACACTTACAGCTATACAAATATATATAAGATGTATACATACAAAAGAGTTTAAAAAATGTACATTTCACTGTTATTATTGTTAGTAATCTATTTGTACAGCAGTATCTCATTTTAGCTGAAAATGCATGTGGGCTTTCACAGCCACATTCCTCTTTCTGGTAATTTAGTGTCTGCTGTGTTGTTCTGTACAAACTGCACCCACAGATTTTGCCACCTGTTTTTTTGGCTGTCACTTTGGTGTCCTTCTATGCTAATTTTATAGCAGCCAGAGATGTTTTTTGTTAATTGCTATATATTGCTTTGACAAGTTTGAAAGAAAAAAGAATAGCAGCCACATCAATAAAACGAATTATCGTACTTTGAAGCTTTAGGTGCTGAACTATTGACCTGAAAGTACAGGGTTCACATCCCAGCATCACTAAGTGATTGGTCTTTAAGCAAGGCCCTTAACCCACAATTGCTTGGATTGTGCACTATAATATTATATAATAATACAACACTAATAATCAGTTGGAATAACATATACCAAATGACAAGTATCAAATTAGTAAAATGTTGTTAACCTTTTCTGCTTATTGTTGTCTTTAAACATATCTTATCTAAAAATAATTAAATCTGTATTTCATCAGACCACATCACTTGACTCCTGAATGCCCTGGCTTACCTTTGAGCTGATTTGCATACTTCCAATATTTCTTTTTTTCCTCTGTGATGGCATCACAACTATGTTCTTCTTATTTCTCATGACCCATCAGTTTTGTACAAGCGATGTTGCACAGTGGATCAGTGGTACACTACACCTGTACCTAGGTTCCCTGGATGTTCTTTGATAGTGATGTGAGAGTTTACATACCTAGGCAGTGTGACAACAATAAATGTTGATAGTTTATATATACTCGGAGGGCTTTTGTGTAATGAATGTATGTTCTTTCATTATAAATGAACAGTGATTGCCATGTATACACTGGCTTATTTATTTGGAAACTTGGAAAGTGTGGCTTTTAACTTTTGCACAGAACTGTAACTTTAAACTTAGCACATTACCATCTTTCTAACAAGAACCAACAAAAAACAACTTTTCCAGTATAATACATCGCACAATAGAAAAAAGATTGGATTTATTACACATAAATATACTGTAAATATATATACATGTACATTTTATAATCGGTATACTTTAACTAAAAATCATTCTTCAGTTTACTAGAATAGTACGTATTTGCTAAAGAGTCCTAACAACATGATCTGGTGTAAAAGATTATACAAGATATATTATCTATTATCATTCATCAACCTAAAGTAATGAACAGGAACAGGATCTAGACCAGATTGTTCCTGGCCTGTATACAAGAACTTATCTGATAGAGCATTAACGGGCTAATCTAATCATGATTAATGAAGATATCTATGACAAGGTGGCTGCTCCCAAAATGGGCTGTCTGTCCTTTTATTGGAGGGAAGATTTGTTGAGCTTTATGTCACCGGCTTGCCTCTCAGTACCATTTTTAGCATTGTCATTGCAGTAAGATAACCATGCTGCACTGAGCTAATCTGATTAGCTAGCCTTTAAGCAGGTACAGGATGACATATATAACAAAGTGCCCTGAGGCACCGGAACTGGGGTGTGTGGGTAGAATGTGTCACTGAAACATGTCATAAAACATGGAATAAAAAAAATTTAAAACCTGAGAATTAAATTCAGCTGCTAGGAATGTTATCATAAAGGATATGCATCCTTTGCAATGTAAAAATGCTATCTGTTCTCTATTACACTTTTCTATGGACCTGAGTACATTTGTTTGTTTTGCATTTTAACCCAACTCTTTCTTTAAACCATAGGTTATATGTAATATTATAATATGATATTATTTGTGTAAATTATGTAAAGCTGCTACTCTGGTATAGATATATAAATGTTTTTTTCTGCTCTATTTGACCCCGATTGTGAAATCATGTTATTTCAGACATATTTACAACATGCATGACTCCATTCACTAATCAGTATCCCCAAGTGCATGCTGTGCTAGGAGAATGTTAAAACCCAGTTTTTATAACTCATTGCAATAGATGCAATGCATTTGCTAATATTGTTGAATAAGTCTGAACTCTTTTCATTTGAATTTGTGTAGTTCTACTGAGAGGAGGAAACCTCCTTGGTATTTAACCATCTGCTTATGATTCACTCATACAATGACATGAGAACTGTAAAGGTCATTTCTATAAGGTAATACATCACTAGAAGCCTTTTGAGTTATTGCTAGTGTAGTTTAAATTAGCAGTTTGTTGACAGATAACTAGTAGTTCATATACACAGATTTAGTGACTGCTGAACAAATGCTGTCTACTAGTCTTAGGAGCCTGAATGATCTCTTTATTTTTGCGCACTTACTCATTGCTTATTTTAGTTTGTTGTGTTCTTATATTGTGCCAAAGTAGAACTTTTGCAAAACTGAATTTTCTGCAGTCTAGTTAAGCTTCTTTAGAATTTATTTCTGCATAAATACGGCCTACAGCATCTACATATCTTCACACAAGTCCTACAGTAGATAAAGAAGATCGAAATAAACAATTTAGACAAACTTCTTAAACTTGGTCATTTATTTATTTATTTATAAAATTATCAAATATGACACATCACAGAAACGTATGTGAAACTTTAAGATTAGCAGGTAATTTGAAGATGTGTGTGTTACAAATACAATTAGTGTTTTTAATCATTGAGATGCAAATCCAGAATGGGCAGGCAGAATGTTTTATTTAAAGAACAGGGATATTGTCATAGTCTGATCTTACGTTTGTGGAAGTGTATCATGGTAAAAGCAAAGGAGTGCTTTGAAAGCCTGAAAAGAGCGGTTGATGTTCATCAGACTGGCAACAGTTACAAATCCATTTTTAAAGACCCACAAACAGTCTGACAGATTGTGGTACAGTGTGAATATTGAGGTATTTCTAGAAAATTGTTACTCAGTTGACTACTGTACTACTAGACTGTCTACTATATTTCTATATATTATATTAGCTAATGTTGACGTCCATTAGAAGAACACTGATCAACAATGGTGTGTGTTGTATCATGCATGGAGAAGGCCAGTGCTCTTGAAAAATAGCATAGCTGCCCATTGTGTGTCACATAACAATCCAAAAGGCTATCAGAAAAAAAAAAACATGTAGTGAACGGATAAGACAGAAATAGAGTTTTTATGTTTATGTCAAATGTATTGTGTTTGGATAAAGTAAAACACAAAGTAAAACTTTTACATAATTCATTTTGGGATGACAGCCATCCAGAGCCAAACTGAATACAATGTGCAGCATTGTCTGTGCACTGACAGGCTGAGCACTGACAGGCTGGCCCCCCACCCCATTAACCTCTGCAGCAATGCTGGAAGCACACCTATGTCAAAAGCCAACCTCTGAATTTAACACTGAGCATGTGCACTCAACTTTTTTGGTCAACTTTTGGAGGCCTGTTTTGAGAGGAACCTGTTCTGTTAAACCACTGTATGGTCTTGGCCACCATGCTTCTTACATTCAGGGTGTTTCAGAGCAATCGGCTTGATTATGTAAAGCAACATTTCTTTTTTTCAGATCCTCAGAGAGTTCTTTGCTATGAGCAACTGCCATCTTGAACTTCCAGTGACCAGTATGAGTGTGAGAGAGATAACACCAAATATAATTCATCTGCTTCCTATACATAGATAAGACCTTACTTAGACCTAACACTAACGAGTCACATGAGAGGGAGTAAAAAATGCTAATTGTGCACAATTTTGTCATTTTCACTTAGGAGTGTACTCACTTTTGTTGCCAGTGGTTTAGACATAGGCTGTTGTCTTAGGTAAAGTTCACATCAAGCATCAGGATGGATAAAAACAACATTATCATTTTATCCCCACACAGTTTGGTTTAAGTATTTCTTATCCAATGATACACACACAGCACACACAGCAAGCGAGTGGCAGTTTTGTGGACAAAAACACATTGTTGATGTGCACAGCCAGTGCTGAATGGCAGATGGAGTTTTTGTTATACTGTAATAGCATACTGTGTTGTTTAGTATATTTAATATGTACAGTATACCAGACATCATCCATTCAGTCAAATGATGAAGCCTGTTTTAGCTGTACTGGCTCCTATGGGACTGCCTTGACCATAAGGTTATTACACGGTCGAAAATGTGCAAAGTCGACGTCTTAAAGAGTTACATGTCATGAACACAGGTTTAGTTATACTACTGCAAACACAAATGTTAAGACTGTTTTTATGGACTTTTCAATGTTTGAAATACTAATTATATGTAATAATCAGAAGCAGTTGAGAAATGTCTAGTATTTCTGAAACTCATCTTTACTTCCACTTGCCACTCATCAATATGTAAGCAAGCCTCTATAATGATTGCAAAGTCAATGGCACTTGCTGGCAATCTCTACAATGACCTCATCCTACATAAGGCCTGTGTTGCACACTAAGACCTTTACTGTCAACACTTAACATGGCATTAGGTTACAACACAGGGATTACTCCACACAGATCTGTCTTCCCAGGATAGAACAGAAAGAGTATATTTAGCCTGGCTTGATGCATAGCCAGAATACAGGGGTGTCTGCTAGCCCTTGGCAGCTTCTTGCCCAGTGTCAAATCTTAGAACAGCTTTAGAAGGTTAAATGTATGAAATCTGTTCTATTTTAGACACTGAATCTGTGTAAGCAGTTTTAGCCAAGAGTTTTCCAACACTTATTTATCCATTCTCTTTAAGCACACCAGACAGCAATACACCCCCCCCCATGTTTCTGGAAAACTTATGTTTTGGGGAATTTCCATAGACATAATAATTATTGTAGACAATTAACCCTATACGTATAAAGTATTTATCTTTCACCTCTGTAATCTTAAGATTACAGAGGATTACAAAAGCTACTGGTTTTTACATGGAAATTGCAATTTAACGCAATAAATGCACTACAATGCAATAAAATTGGCACCAACCAACACAAACACGCACAAACACCATGTACTTTGCAAAACTGTTACGAGTCCCATTACATTTGTAGTTTTATCAATGGCATTCTAACCATGTGTGAAATTCACTGCTCACAAACGTAGGGGATATTCAAAAATGAATTTGAAGAGGATCCCTCAAAGAACTGCTGGACAGCTGGTTCCTGTCCATGTCCCATCACTGTGAGAGTGTTTTGCCACCTTATATGTGGTGCCCAAGGTTGTTCCAAATATGCATGATATACAATTTATACAAAGTCAGATATGTGTTGTGAAACAATCACAAATGTAATGAAATATATCAGGATCATTTCTTCGAAAAGACCACTCCTGAAAAAGCTTCTCTGTATAAAAGAAGAGCCTACTAGGCATCCCATTTAAGCTGCCGCATGCTGCTGTTGACAAAATGTAAAAGGGAAGTCACACTTAATACTCATCACTGTAGGCTATAAAAGCTGTTTTTTTTCTGGAGGCGGGGGTGTCAGTTGTTTTATACTGCATACAAATATCCTGTATTTCTGATATTTCTGTTTTTCACATTTTCTGGTTGTATAAAGAAACTGAGAAACAACAATATATGGTCACCATACTTTTGCTAATACAATACTATATCTAATCAAATGGTGGCCAAAGCTGACCCCCTCCCCCAGGTTGTCTGCGTGTGATGCCATACCTGCAGGAAGTTTCTGTCCATTTTGAAACCCTGGTCCCTGCAGTGGTGAGCTGGCATGTTATACCACTGCACCACTCAAGTGCCCTACGTATGATATTGATTAGGTCATCTAACATAGCACATAGCACACTCGTTGCATTTTGTGCGGATAGAAAGCACATGAAAGCAGGTAAATGCCAGGTAACTGTTGGAAACAGCTGTTCTTGATGTCCTTTGACTTTGAGTTTGAATCCCAGATATGCATCAAAGTGATTTTTGCACATTTACAGAACTATAAGATGGACTTACGTCCTGTCCAGGGTGGACCTTTAACTGTGCCCAATGAATAATGGAAAAGGTTACATGGTCCACTGTAGACCTAACCATGCTAGGAAGGGGAAAACAGGATGCTAAAATACATTTAGATTGAACAATACAGTCAGTTCATTAGTACATAATCATATTATAGGACTCAGTAATACATTGAGTAATTTGATGCTAAGCAGTGGAAAAAAGTTTTAATTGGAACTTCTTTCTTTATACACAGCTGAGGCAAATGGAATAATTTGTTGGCTGTTGTGTGTATATGAACTCGGTCATACCCTCGGCATGTTCTGGACTTAAGTCTTGTGATATTTTTTTAATTAGAATTATATATCTTTGGTGGTCACATTACAAGTTTATTCCTAGTAAGATGGTTCAAACTTTCCACTTCTGAAGGTCAGACACTAATCGCTTTCATATGAAGCAAATTCAAGCCATGTTCACAAGCTGGGGAAAAATGCCCTACTATATGTGTTAAGTAGCTGCCTCATTTAAACAAGAACTGTGCACTATGTGAGAATTAATTTACACCTTGGAGAATGTGCTGTCATTCGGAAAAAGAAGGGAATGCATAACCAGGTTCTTGCATCTTTCATTGGAAATGCCCAGCCTTGCTGAAACTGCCAGACTGGGGTCATTCTGTCCACTCTTTCTGTCCACCAGCTTAATTTGGCTTGGAGCTGGCTTTATATCTGTCTGTACTAAGAGTTCAACGGGGTTGGCAAACTGATCAGGAGGAGGATACTCACCCCTTTACTGGAACTGTAATAGGATGCCAGCAAGGGATTAGAGCACAAATCTGAACTCTAACAAAACAAACCCTGGTCCAAAAAGATACACAGATGTAACTGTCGCTTTGACATAGTGTCCAGCAGAGGACAAAAGAATAGTAGTGCAATAAGTAGTGCTTGCAGAATCCAACAAGCATACATCAAGGTGGGGCTTTTGCTAACTGCACAGTGCTTTACTCTCAAATAGAGGGTTTAACGCATCATTCAGAAGATACAGCATGTTTGTCATAATTTAGGTTCACATATTTGGCTACAAGCTGATTTATAAGATGTCTATGATCTACCAGTTAATGTTTGTTAACATGTTAAAGCTGTGTGTGGGTTAGATTACTGGATGTACATTTTTTGTAACTCTGTGTCACCACTTTACCAAATGTTGATATTCCACTTGCCAATAATACAATAGATATAACATTGTTTTAGGAATTGTCATAACAATAAAATAATTTAAAAAATCTTTGTCTCTTTATTAGCATACAACATCTGAATCTGACACTGAATCTACAGACTCTACACTACTTACAAAAATTAGGGGATACTTAGTTATGGGATATTTCATTATGAAGTATCCTCTAATTTTTGTGAACAGTCTAGATGCCTAATCGACCCTTATACAGTCCATACACTTCATAAAGAATGGTCTTTTTGGAAGGGAAGCAGTCAAGAAATATAAATTTCTGAAATGAGAACAAAGTGAAAAAACAAAGAGATTCTAAACCTCGGAAAGACTGGAGAGTGGAAAATACACTGCTCACAAAAATTAGGGGATATTTCAAAATGAATACAAAGAGGATCTCACAAGAGCTGCTGGACAATCTGATCCTGTCCATGCCCAGTCAGTGTCTTACTGTCAGTGTGTTTTGGCCGTCTTGGGTGAGCATACACCCTACTGAACTGTCATTGTGTGGCACTCTCGTCCAGTTTGACATGCTTCTGTTTACCCCCATGAATATATCACTTATCACTCCGTCAATATAACTGAGTTTGCATCTCATTTGTATAATAGAACAACTTTATTTGACTTTTCATTTGCTTTTCTGAAGATCTAGTTTTAATGAAATCAAATGCTTCTTTTATAATCGGTTCATATTCATTTTGAAATATACCATATTTTTGTGAGCAGTGTAGTCCAATCATCAACAATATGTTGTATATGCCCATTATACATTGTTAAAACAACCTTTTAAACAGTGCTGTAGTTCTGCCAATGTAATCACCAAATAACAAGTCAATGCATTTCTGAGACATAAAAGCATGTGTGAACCATCTGAAAGGGTGCACAAACTAATTATGCCCAGAATTCATAGGGTGCCTCCCCTCATCTGACCCCTCTCAGGCACAGCCCAGTCATGCCTGTGTGTTTTCTGACCTGGTCAGGAAGCGCCATCAGGACTTGAACCCAGGTCACTGTGGTATAACTAAAAGATTATAGCATTATATTGTTATGCAGGACATTTACATGAACTGTAAGTGCAGTCGGTTTTATAATTCACATATTGTCCTGCTCACAGTGACATGTTGTTGCTAGATATGATATATGACATATATGATATATGATAATGAAATTTGATTCACATGTGTACACATATAGTACCAAATCCATTTCAGAATTTGATGAATTCCAACCCAGACACACCTCATTCTACCAAATAAGCTATTGATTAAATAGCTTCATCAATTAATAACCCAAATCTTATTTATTGAGGAAAAAGTCACAGTGAGTGAAACATTGATTTCTGAATTTTCCTAAGCTGAAACATTAGTATTGGTTTGGTAATGAACAAAAACCTGATTTCTTTGTATTATTATTTATAGTATTAACCAATGTCTAAAAATACTGCACCTTATGTATTTTAAAGTTACCAAGTAAATGATTCTTGATGATATGATACATTCTCTTGTCATTCCTGCAAGTATAATTTTTTAGCTGAAATTCTTCAGTAAGTTAACGAATAAAACAATGTTCAATTTTAAACACACCCACAGATAAAACCAAAGAATTAAACCAGAGAATTAAGATACCATTTTGCAGTGGTCTTTGCATCATGCAGCACAATCTATTTTGCCTTTTTTTCTAAATTTAATGCAATATTTTTATATGTTGAGTGACAACTTTAATCACCATTTTGGATGCATATCAGAATGTTCAGTTTTTTGCTGTAATGACAGCCAGGACTATCATGAGCTCCACAAGTGCAAAATTTGATGATCCATGTTATCCAAGCATCATTTCAAAATATACCATAGTACATCTGTGTTCTGTTACTAAATGGTTGGCTTTCACTTTCTTAAAGCACCACTAAATGCTTGCTGACATTTGGGTCAGGTGACTGTGAAGGAAAGCCCATGACAGCACTTTTTGAACTTTATGGCCGTTGAGGTGTATTTTGGGTCATTATATTCGCACTGGAAAGAAAAACGCAAAATACAAGTGTTTTACTAGGGGGCTTAGTGTCCTCCACAGTATGATACTAAACATAATGATAAATTATGGGACTGCCCTTTTAAAAGGTTTTTTAGGCATTGATAAGTTCCACTATGGAATGCCACGCTACTGTAGTACAAACATCATTTTGAGGGTTGTCAAACAACGGCACATATTTCCTGGGTTTGTCTGCCAGATTTTTCAAACTAGCTACACTACATTGTCAAGCTTCTCCTCATGCTTAGAAAGCAGTGCTAACACAGCTCTGCATAACATCTATTCCGATATGTGGTGAGTTGTGCCATCCTATCCTCCTAATGAAAACCCCCAGCCAGGTGTCACATAGCTGGAACTTCAACCAGCATTCCAGATATCGACTTTTTAACCATCAATGCACTCCAGATTGTAAAGTCTGATATGGGTTGGAATACTCGTTCTGGTTTTGGCTGCATGGAGTTCCTTAATCATCACTGACCAATTCTTTAGCGAATCTTCACTATGCAAGAAATGGAAACTCAGTAGAAGTGAGAGGGAATCAGGTTACTTGAAATTTTATCATAGGCTATAATGACTGCATCAGATTTTAATGCCAGCCCCCTTTAGCATGTGTCAAGGATGTGTATTTATTTATATCACATACTTTCAATACATTTGATATGGATGAATTGCACGTCTTGTAATTTGTGAGACCTAAGTTTTAATTGCCAGAAACCTCCAAGGTAGCAAAAAAAACCCAAACTCTTTCTCCAAGGTTTGAAATTCTTGGTATGGTTGTCATACGTTTAGCTCCCTTTTAACATTTTTCACACATATGTCAGAAGAAGGATCCAAAAGAGAGTGGCTCTTGATTTAAAAAAAGGAACCGGTTTGTTTTACTTGCAGCAGTTTCAGCCAGGTTGTATGTTGTGCCTAAGCTCTGGCACCTGTTCCAGCACCTCTGCAAAACCAAAAGATAAAACAGAATACTGCTGAATCAGAAATGACTCTCCACCCCCTATGCAGTGCACTGCACAATATGCAACTTGTAACAACTACATTTCACTCTTTACAGTGGACAACTTATTTAATAGTGGATGACATTTTGGCTTAAACATAAAGCTTACATATCTTAGAATGACTGTGGTTTGTTTTCACATTCCAAGGACATAAATTAGGTCCATTGGTCTCTCTAAAGTGCCACAGTCTGGGTATTCAGTCACTGTAATCAGTATCAGTCCCATAAACTAAAATAGAACACTGCAGCAGGAAGGGCATCCAGCGTAAAACCTGAGCCAGTTTAAATATGTACATCAGTATATTTACTGTATATACAAATTTTAAATAACATTTTGGTGAACCCATGCAGTAGCAGTTGCACCAACTGTGACTTTTGCTGCTCTAGCCAATCTGCTTCAAGGATTGACGTTATGCATCCAGAGATGCACTTTTGCATACCAATTTGATAATAAGTGGATATTTAAGTTACTGTTTCCTTTCTATCTACTCGAACCAGTTTGGCCATTCTCCTCTGACCACTGGCATAAACAAAAGGCTTTTTTGTCCTGCTGCTCATCTTGACCATGTGAACATGGTATTTCTAACAATACTGAGTGTATATGAATTTACAACATTTAGGCATATAATGTGCATATATGAAGTCATATAATGACCTAATTTAAGTAATATCCCGATTTAGTCATGTTCTTTCTCAGTTACCTCTGTCACTACCTTACTAAACAGGCAGCAGTCACATCTGGTAGTCACTAGAAACATGAGTAGGAGAGGTTTGGTGTAATGGTTAGTATGCTTTTGAAAACGCTGACCGATATGGTCATTGACCATATATTAGCATTGTTTACTTTATGCAGTAATATTAATAAAAATGTACAATGTACAATTCAGTAATTCTTATGTTTGTATCTTTTATAACATTTGAAAAAACACCAATAACAAACACTAAAGGAACGTTTTCTGCCTTCCTAATTACGCTCTTTTTTCTGTCAGCAGGTGTCACAAGGGTTCACTCATACTAGTTTCCTATAATTTAGAAAAAGGATGTAAATCGGATGGATGTTAAACAGTGCATACCTGTATCTGGGCACAATTCCCTTTTCTGAGATTATTACAGTTAGCTTCATTACTGTTATGTCATGGTTACTCAGAGCAGCAGGTAGCTAATTGGAATATGGCACTCAGGTGGTGAATCAGCAATTCAGAAAGAGCTCAGTGGTCGAATGGCAGTGTGCCAGCCCACAGTTACCTTGGTATCAAATCATGGGACTCTGGATCTTTTGATATTGTCATTGTCAATTGAGTCATCAATTGACATTTCTGATGAAGGAATTCTATCGTGTCACATAAATCTGAATTTTCCTTAATATATTTTCTAATGATAGCTACATTGTATTTTTTCTTGTTATGTTTCTCATAATGCCCTGAAATGCTACAAGTTTTTGCCTCACATATAAGGTTTTGGTCTATTAAAAATAAACCTATCAACCAACTATTCACTCAAGCATTTCATAATTTTGGTGGAATATGTGCTGCTGAAAGTATCACATGGAGTGTAGATTTTAGGGACACGCAGAATGTGACCATGCTGAGTGACAGGTTCGCAAAATACATGCTGTCATCAGTGAAGACCTGATACATTGCACAACTGTGGAGCAGTTGTGTTGCACTAGACATGTATCCTTGCTAAGCACTGGTGTGCTGAGGCTTATACAGATGAACAGATCCTATTTGACCTAGACTGTATGTACATGTGGAAGGTATGTGCGGGTTTTATTTAGACAACACGGAAAGCTAAACTATGGGTTCAAGAGGTCAGTGTATTTTCAGACAAACTAGAATTTCATTTAGAATTTGAAGTAACAGTGAGTGGAGATCGACTGCAATTGTAGCATATATGCAATTGTAGATGTGGTGAAGAGTTAGAGTGGGTTTTGCTGGTATGAGTGAATCAGAGACAGCAGTGCCGTCGGAGTTTTTAAACATTTATTTTCTGCCACCAGAATTATTGTAGACAGAATCCTGCCAGTGCTAATGAAGGGGCAGGGCATGACTAATAAAACTGTTACAAAACCATAAATGAGCTACTGTCTTTGGCTTTACATCCACAAGGTGGAGCAATATGGTTGAGTGCACAGTGAGTAAGCACAGTGTTTAAAAACTCCAGCAGCACTACTGCATTTAAGCCACTTTTAGCAGGAAAACACAGACTAACACACCACCACCACTTCATGATCAACCGCTCTAATAATACCTGTGCTGGTAATGTTTGGGCTTATGACATTACAGAAGAAAGTAAATGGAACTAACAAAATAAGTACAGAAACTATAAAAAAGGAGGTTTAGTTAATAAAGTGATTGGTAAGTTTATGCTGATAATGTAAAGTCAATGTCACGAGTAAAAATAGACAAAGGGTTGTGCTGTGATAGTTTAAGGTAAATATTTAAAAGTGGAAAATTATTCTCAGACTAGGCACATATTCAAATAACGCAGAGTCAGCATCCTAGGTTCATCTTGGGAGCCAGTCCAGGGAGACAGAGCATCAAACAGTCCCACTAAATCTTTCCAGTGTGGCATTCCCTAAGAAGATGAGCTGGGTGGTTGCATCAGTCTTACATGCCATGTTGTGTGAATGGCATGCCACAGACAAACTACCAGTGGCTAAATATCCAGTTGGAAAAGCACCGACAGCCTATAAACACAAACATGGATTTAGAGTCTTTCCCTGGGATGTTATTTCATCGGGCTGTTTTATAAGGCATGTACTAGGATGGTTTTGGTTTCTGAATCTTAGTTCTTGAATGCATCCTCTCTCTACCCTGTCTGTTTACATAAGCTGGCATCTACCAGGGCATTTTGATGGTGCAGACTTTAAAAACATGATTGTGCAGAGGCTCAGAAATCGCATTCTCTAAATGACTTACACACCAACATTGGCTAATAAACTTATGTTTTAATGTAATGTAAGAAC
Source organism: Parotocinclus haroldoi (assembly GCA_034779995.1). Classification (NCBI taxonomy): domain Eukaryota; kingdom Metazoa; phylum Chordata; class Actinopteri; order Siluriformes; family Loricariidae; genus Parotocinclus; species Parotocinclus haroldoi. Next base: position 26,738 of record JAUZST010021172.1, read on the forward strand.
TCAACTTAGGCTTAAGCTCAGTCTTCTGCAATGCAGTCTAACACACTGGATCTGCAGGGGTCCAGGTTCAAGTCCTTTCTGATATGGTTGGGAGTCAGATTAATACACAACAACAGTATCAGACCTGTACTGATATAGGGTAATGTCCCAACCAGGGCACACTTAATCCGGTGCCCTATAATCCCAGAGGATATAGGTGCACACACCTCTAGTAGCTGGGCACTTGCAATTAGTCATATAGACTAAAACATCTTTGGCATGTGAGAGGAAACCAGAGTCCCCGAAAAAAAACAAAAAAAAACACATGGACATAGGGAGAACATGCTAAATCTACTGGAGAAGTCTAAACCAGGACTCTAACCAGGGCATGAGTACTAACCACCTGCTCCACTGTGCCACATGAAAAAGCAATGTGACAAGCAAAATGTGAAAAAGAAATATTTAATCCATATTTTAAATAAGGAATTGATCTCATGGGGCAAGGTAGTTGACTTTACTTTTTGAGACCATAGACATTTGAGACCACATCAGAGATATTTCTGGAGTTAGGTCACTAAGTCAGTGCATTATTATTTTAAGGGAAACTACAGTACTGGTGCACTGTACATTATATGCACATTTATATTAATTGTGTGTAACCACATTACATTAACATCTTAACATTAACATTAAACTGCTTCAAACGTAACCTTTTAGGGATGAACTAAGAATGCTTTATGGTGTTAAACTGATTTCTCACAGTGTGGCGATCCTTTTATGGAAACATTGAACTGTTTTTATTCTCCTCTGATGCCTAGATAAATGAAACAATTACAAACACGGAGACACATTCTTTACACGTGGGCATCATGGAACAGAAGAAACAGAAGGTGGTTCTGAATAATTAATGTGTTATGGCCAGCAACTGATTAATGTTCCCTTTAAAAAACACGAACACATATCTCATGTACTAGAAACACTTTTGATAGATAGCCCAATTGACGTTTGGTCCTTGTTCACACACACTATAGTAATTCTATTATACTACTTAGTTATTCTCTTAATAAAGTTAACAATAATAATAATAATATAGCTTTCATCTTCCTATTTAAGACTCTTGGTTTGCTATTTTCCTATGGTGCGTAAACTAACATTTTTGTGTCACAGTTCACAAGCAAACTGTTAACGTACACATGATCAAAGGTTGTGGACATCCCTTCTAAATATTGACCCTGTTTCACTGCTAAAAGGTTCATAGTCTGAAGCATGTAGACTTAGAACCCTGAATAGAAACAGTGGCAGTATATAAGGTTGCACTGAACGTTAAAGTGACTCTCAGTATGACAATTACATGGGTTTCCTTCTGTCTTCTTAAAACAAATCTCTTAAGGAATGTTTTGGCAAAAAAAAAGAAAGGGCCTTGACCTCAATGCCATCAGATACCCTCGAGGAGAGTTTTTGGAATAGCATAACTGAGCAACATTGTCCAAAATCAGCACCTGCCATCACAATCTTATTTCAAAATTTAGCAGACAGCCTTCCCAGAAGAGTGAAGATTGTTGTAGCAAAGGGGATGGAGGGCATTCTATATCTAATACCCATGTTTCTAAATAAAAAATTAATGAATTATTTTTTTTATTTATTATCTAATTAAAATAAATTTTGGGCCTACACAAACATCTGTCTATATATTCTATACAGTGCACAGATATATATTTTGCCTGCCAAAGCATAAGGGAACCCAGATTTGCATGCTCATCACCATGCACTGGAAACCAGGACTACAATTTGGTGTGTTGTTATGGGTGTACCTGACCTAATTCCATTGTTATTGTGCTAATATGTGGCCACTGTTAGATCGTTAACTGGATATGAATTGGGGTTGTCAATGGGTAACTGATCATTCAGTTGTGACCTTTGTGAGTAATCTGTTCTAATGGCTGATTCGAATTACAGTAGGCAATGCACAGTCTTTAAAATTCTGAAAATGAGACAATATTTTTTGGGTGCTGAGTGATGTTCATATGTCCCATCTACTTAGAATTAGTCACATGTCTAGCAAATACAGTGCTTACCTTAGCCTCTAGATGCAGCAGATAGCTATCTCTTTACAAGGAAAACATACCTTAATCAATCTAAATAATGTGCAGTCTAAATGCTGGTGTAGCACAAACAACATGGTCTGACCAAGAGAAACACATAAATTATGAATAGTGTTTATTGAATTAAGGCAAAGTGCCTGGAGGCAATGAGAATTAAACTTCACAGTAATAACAACTGGTATCAAAGTAGGGACAGTGAGTAACACCAGTTCTCTGTGAAATACTTTTCAGAAACCTACTTTAAACGATACAATTAATTGAAGCTCCAACATTTATGTGAAAGCATCACAAACCAGTTCATTAAGCTCCCTAAATTACAATAATACTTTTTGTACTATTATCTGGTTATTAATACGGATCTTTGCAATGTGAGCCTTTTTAATATGTTTTGACATCTATCAACACTACAAAACGTTGAGAGCATTTCTGCTTAATCAAATCTGTTTTACTTCGAAATGGCTTGCATATTCAATTATATGAATATTAACAGGGTATAACATGGTTGCCCTTTATTAAAATACAAACAGTACAAAGGCATGCACTGTATGTTTGTAACATAATTTAATCACGCTAACTCTTTTCAAGTCTTACGACATACTTTGAATTAGGAACACAGCTATAATCTCCCAGATCAGATCTGGATAAAACTGCATAATAAATGTGGATTAGGTTGAATGAATGACTTTAGTGTTTTCTTGATTAGCCTGAGCTGTTCTGTTCTTAACCAGCTCTTTTTCTGTTGGTTAAACATTGCTTTAATGTTGACCCAGGGACTCGTAGAGTACAGTCTGTACTGTCTTGCATCAGCAGCACAACTACACTGCTTTTCTGCTTTTCTCACATTTTTCATTTACTTTTGGACTTACAAGTCTGCATACTGTAAATATCTACCTGATGTTGTATCTTTCATTCATGGTTCTGTTTGAGAGTTTGCTTTCAGGCTTGCAATGTACTGCATTAGTAGCAGCACATTTACAACTAAGGACTTATCCTTTAAATAAAAGCAAGACAAAATATATTTTGAAAGATATTAGACATCCAGATGTTTACATTCAAATCTTTTCATGAATTTATCCTTGTGTGCAATAAGCAAGTACGTTTCTTTTTTTCCCAGCTTTTCCCTCCAATAGATCACGGAAGCAACAAGCAGTGAAGAACAAATTGTATTACATGTCTCAGACATACATTTTCTTAGTTTCAATTTAAAAACCAATCATTTTTCTTAGGACCTTTAAACTCTTAATAGTCTGCAGTTTTAGGAGTGGCCCACCTTTTTTGCCCAGAAATGTATAGATGTGGTCCGAAATTGACAGCGATAAAGCACTAGGTGTGTCTAGACAACCGCGCTTGTATAACACCTTACCAGAGTTCTCTAGATACAGTAAATATCAAAACTGGAAATGTCCTAGTAACTAACAGCTTAAAACCTAGGTCATCTGTTACAAAATTAGTCAACTTGTCACAAAACATTTACTTTTACAAAACGTACTTCTATGTAACGAATAGAATGCAATGAACACTTTGAGAGCACAGCTGTATAGCTTTAGATTGGCTGATTGACTTATTGGCTTATGTGATTAAATCATCATGTGCAAGCTGACTAAGCTTATAAAAATAAACAATGGCTGTCTTTACCCTTCTTATCCTATTCCAGAGCCTTCATTTTCAAATGCCTGTCTTGCCTACATGGAATACACATACATTGACCTTTCTAATTCCTGTTATAAAGTTTTAATCAAGAAATAAAACGCCATAAACATTTGCCTGCTATCTCAGCTTTATGTGCCATTGTTGAAATTGATTACTATTTATAAACACCATTCACGTGTAGTTACGGGGTTATTTGTAGTTTAGAAGTAACAACAAACATGTAATGTAACTTCAAAGCCATACTACATGACAGAATGCTTACATGTAATACTTGGGTATGCTTAAAATCAAGTACTTTTGTACTTTTGTAACTCAAGTGGAAACTTAAGCAGAGGATGTTTACTTAGCTGTGGTAATTTTTACAAGCATTATCTGAATACAAAAAAGCTCACTGGGACGTCTTGGTTAAGGTACTGAACTACTAAACAAGAATATCCAGGGTTCTAATCCCACCTCCTTCAAAAAGCTGCCACTGTTGGGACCCTGAGCAATGCCGTTAACCCACAGTTGCTTGGATTGTTAACACGATTGTAAGAATTGTAAATGTAAATGTAAACTCAAGTTTAAGAGCTTTCAACAACATCCAGCATTGGATACATTTGAGAAAGAAATTGTTTTGTGATAGGAAGATATTGAAAGGTTTCCAAATTCAGTTTAAGTGAAGAAACTATTTACCTACATCTGACTATATCACAATACATTTGTGTGTTTTACTTGCAACATTTGCAAATATGGATGCTGTGTGTTAAATTCACATTGGCCTAAGCGTTCTTGTTAGCACACAGGCTTTCATTGCCTCCTCAGTTCTGTGTTTACCAATGCGCTCACAGAATAACGAACTCTATTCTTCTTTTGCATGTGCTAAACCAACGTAACTCATCTGCATCTTGTTGCCATAGTGATTCCCCTGCGCTATTGTGTCACTAGTTAATCCCATCTGTGATAACATGATAGGATTGCTTAAGGTCCCTCAGAACTGAACAGCCCTAATTATGGCAGTTTTTCACTGTGATTTTCAAATAACAGGCTATCGGGCGCACGCATTCACACTTCTTGTGTTAACATGGGATCACACAGCTTCAAAAGCTCAGTCTGGCCTCTTTGTATTGATCGCTGTTGCTTTTAGTGGTTAGAGTTCAGTCTCACCCCAAGCATTTTTCTCAGGACCAAGTGACAAGCCACAGAGTGATACAGGCGATGGCAGGAATATTGTCATAGTTGAACTATTCATTTATATTAAATTAATTCCATCTATGTATACCTTAAGGTCATAATAGATGCACACTGTAATGTGTAATGTAACGTTAGCAGCATTATCCTTTATTTGCTTTTTGCACTTACTATTTTATTCCCAGACTGTAATATGTAAATTGAAAAGTACTGTAAATATAATTCATAGTAAATGTATGCTGCATACAGTATGATGTGCATTTAATTACTGAATGTATAAAGATGCATCATGTGTGCATGTGCATTGCCTCAACCTATGGTAAAGCTATACATGCTTTCAAGTAATGACTTGTCTGGAAGACATGATGACTGAATGTGCTTGAGCAGCTGTTGTTATTGACATCTGTTGCATGTGCCTTTATTGTGGTATTCAAGTCATGATGTGCCGCACATTTCTAATGCCTGCTCTCATTTTAACAGCTGGGCCTTTCTGAAACTCTTGTGTTGTTAGCATTAGTATGTGATGTGATTTTGTGCTATATTTATTCCTGAATGAGGTAATCGGTTGTTTTTTCAAAGAAGCACTCCTGTAGTTTTGGTTTTTTATTATTATTATTATTATTATTATTATTATTATTATTATTATTATTATTATTATTATTATTATTATTATCATATTAGGTACATCAACACAT
>JAUZST010021183.1:0-32323 GCA_034779995.1 Parotocinclus haroldoi
CATGCATCTATATATATATATATATATATATATATATTGATTGATGGATGGATTGATTGAGTGATTGATCAATTAAGTACCCTGTATATAATGTACCCTGTATATATATATATATATGTTATGCTATTCTATTCAATGTTTTATTTATCTGTTAGTATTTACTTAGTATTACTATTACTACAAACAATTCTTAGAATTAACATCTGAAATGATGGGTTTCCCTTTCTGAGCCTAAGGTTTCTTTCTTACAACGTTTAGGGAGTTCTTTCCTGCCACTGTCGCCCTTGGCTCAATTTAAGATTGGCCTCGTCAGCTGATATAATATTGTAAAATTGCTCTGAGTCAATGCGCCATTGTAAAAAGCGTTACACAAATAAATCTGACTTGACTAATGAATAGCAATCGATTTATCTGTGATGTGCATATAGAAAGTCGGCTGTGTCTTTTTTTAAATATACATTTTCGTATTTCCATTCGTATAATGGAACAACCCTGATGTAACCATGAAGACTGTTTAAAATCTGATGAGTGGATGGTGAATTTCTAAAAAAACTATAATACAAAAAAATAAAGGGAACACTTGGAGTTACATTGTGTTGTCTCTTTATTATTTTTTTAAGTATGTAAATATATATATTATATATGTATATACACTGTACATACTATACATCATCAGGGTAAAGATTAGGCCGGAACTGCCCACCACCTAAATGAAGTGATCACTGACTCGAATATTATACAATAAAGATTTTTTTAAGGCTTACGTCATGGCTTGGTATATAGATTCCACTCCATAACGCATAGCAAACTCATCGACAATTTCCTGAGGTGTTTCTTCGAAGTAGACCTTCCATGCATCATCTCCCTTCGCGTCTGGGATCTTAACCACACCGTTGTTCTGAAGGTCTGTCACATAGTGAAAAAGATTCTGCCAGCACAATGAAATGATGTATTAACACATGACACATGACAATCAAAACGGGTTAGTCACAAACATCATCATCATCGTCACTGTTGTCCATACGAACAGAGTGGCTGACTAACCTCATGTAGGCAGGTGTACTGGACGTGGTAAGGGGCCACTGTCTCCTCTCCTTTGATCTCCACGCTGATGTGCATGCGGATGGCTCCTGACACAGCTGACTTATCTGTACGCTTGTCTGAAGAAGCAACAGACCAAAGAAATTGAAAGCCTGTCAATGAGCGACCAGTGGAACATCTGTAATTACATGGTGCTCCCTTTTTAAACTTGATAAGAGAGTGTTAGCATGATGTGTTTCTAATAGTGTCTGCATGCGTTGACTAAAAGGTTTTGAGATCACATCTACATGAAAGTGCATGATCTGTACAGATCCTATACCAGAGACAAACGCCTCGAGACTCGACTCACTCACAATAGAGATTCCAAACTCTGCTCTGAATCATTACAGACTTGAGATTCAACTAAGACTCACATTACAGACTTGGATTCATGCTACAGACTAAAGGTTTTAGACTTGGATTCATACTCAGACACTTGAGATTTAACTCAGACTCACACACTAGAGATTCACAACTAGAATCAAACTTCAGCCTTGAGACACGACTTAGACTCACGCCAGAGGCTTGAGACTCCTCTCAGACTGACGCTAGACACTTGAGACTAAACTCAGGTTCATGCCAGAGACCAGAGGCTTGAGACTGTGACGTAAACTCCCACATAAGAGACTTGAGATTTAACGCAAACTCACTCACTAGGGATTCAATACTTTAGAATCACTACAGACTTGAGATTCAACCAAGACTCACACTAGAGACTTTGACTCACACTCCAGACTTAAGAGTTGACTCAGAATCACACTACAAAATTTAGACTCAGCTAGACCTCAAGTCAAACTCACAAGCTAGAGACTGGAACCATGTCTTGGAATAACACTACAGACTCAACCCTCCCAAAAAAGCACGGTGAAATTTGACAGTAGAACTATGAAGTGGCCAAATCACCACCACAATCCAAAGTAGAACTGTGAAATAATTTATGCTCCTTTTATAGTCAACCAAGTGTACAACTGTACTATGAAATTTAACAGTAGAACCATAAAGAGGCCAAACTGACATTACAAACTAATAGTAATAGTGTGAACATTATGAAAAAAGTTTGCTCAGCTGTCAAGCAATATGCAGTTTTACTATGAAATCTCACGGTACCTTTTTTTCTGGGAACTCGGCACGAGACACAAGACCCAACTCAGACTCACACTAGATACTCAAGACTAGACTAATAATTGCTGGTTCTTCAGCACAACTGTGAATATAATCGAAAATCCGGACTAGAACTGGTGGAGTTTTTAGAATAGTACGCTTTAGTGTCACTATAAAAGCCGGTCAAAAAGAACAAGAATAGGAAGACTATATTACTCACCGAGGTTGTACCAGACGTCCATCTCTCCGCTCAGTGTGCGCACCTCAATGATGGTCTGCCCCAGGAAGTCATCTGACTCTCGCTTGAACTTCTGCTTAACACGGGATTTGATATCATCGTCCTCATCCCACACTCGCACCTTGATTCGGTCTGAGGAGTTATGGCACTCACTAATGGGACAGAACAGACTTGCTCTAATGAGCCTCTGCCATAGCAGACCTTATCTCCTGATACTCAGTCTAGTTCCTCAACGATAATAACGTGAAGACTCGTCATTTATGAATTATCCAGCTACCATGTTGTGTTAGAGGAGCTCACTTACAAATTGAAGGACTCGTCCCACACAGGGTTTAGGTTGCCATAGATAGTCTTGGTCCTCTTCTTAGTTTTTCCCACCTGCACTGTGACATACGGGTCACTGGAGCCAGTCTTATCCTTGGCCTGCAGGCCTTGGGCACACAGGACTGGGGAGAGGAATAGATTTTAATGTGATAGATGTTCTACTACGCAACATGGACAAAAAAAACCACCATCCATCAGCATGATGTATGTACCAGTGAAGGTGTGCAACAGCTGATGTTAGCTGCTAACCTGTAATGCTGATCTTGGCTGACCACTTGGATGTTCCATCCAGGACGCTCTGCTTAACCTGCTTCATCTGGGTGACGTGAATGGTCTTGGCTACTCCAAACACATCTTGTATGAGCTCAAAGATTTCTGGCTTGTTTCTCTCGCGGATCTTCATACGATCCTTTAGAACCATGATAATGTTCTGAGTGCGATCCTCTGCACCATGCTTTGAACTTTTCTCTGCAGCTCCTGAGAGAAAGCGAAGAAATGTGTTTGATCACTGTAATGCATTCGTTTGCATTAAAGTGTTTCCTGCGTTCAGACTATGAACAGACATTTGCATCAGTTTGCTTTTAGAACGTCTGGAATAAAAACACAAACCAGTGATGATAAAGGGCACCGTACAAGATTACTGTCTGGTGAGAAATAATATCATATGCATACTGACTTCAGAGCAAATAAGGAAAATACAGTGCATACTCAGGGGACAAAATGTAGTCACATGTGAATGAAATGAACCTTCTAGAGTGCAATACCTCCACAAATTCTGATGAGAATTTCCTGAAGATGTTCCTAAATGTTCCTTTGCACTGCCGATAGACCTTTGGCATGCACACTCATGGAAAACTCCTTTTTGTCATTATCACCTGCTTTGCAGCCCATTTTCCACACACCGAACAAAACATTCACTGCACTGTACCACCTCTTCTCAATCTATGAATGCCTTAGCACACGTTGCAGTTATATTGCGTCATAACCTGATCAGCCTTAATGTAATTTCTTACGGTAATTTCTTGTCTGGGTAATATAGATTGATTTGTGTTGAACCGACGCGAATAAAACCAACAGTGCTAAACACCGTTTTAAAAAAAGACCTTACTCTGCAAGCAATCAGCATTCAGCAAGTCTTGGCACTTCTCGTGGCATTTAACTCCACACTCAGTACAGCGCATGCCCTGCCTGGCAATCCCCCACAGCAGCCCCTCACACTCGTAGCAGTAGGTCGGCGTGGTTGCCGTCCACACCTCAAAGTTATGAGGGGTGGTGCAGGAGATGGGGTAGATCAGAGCCTGGAGGGTCTTCTTATACACATGACTTTTCTGCATGTGCAGAGAAAGGGACATGAGAGAAGGTGGCGTGTAAGAAAACATGAACCCAGACAGAGCTATAATAATATAAGGGAAGATTAAGTGTGTGAGCATACCAGCTCCTCGTTGTTGAGAGTGCTGGAGGCCATAGCTGAAGTGATTCCAGCCTTTCGAGAGTTCTGGACAAGGGACTAAAGCAGAAAGTACAACAACCTTGCCATGCCATCATCTTTCCATGTGTATGTGTGTATGGTCTATACATGGTAATAACATTCTTTACTCCCAAAATATTCTGTTCTTTGAACACTGAGTAATAATCAGAATAATAAAAATATGCCAAAATCTGTGTCAATAGACAAAATTGAGAGAAAAAAAAGCCTTACCATTGCCTATGATGATTTGTGAAGCAAAGCAGGAAACAGAAAAAGTGCATTACTATTATTTAACAGGACAAACTTGAAGATGACCACATATTTATAAACTTGTGCTATCATAGTTGGAAATGGATCAGATAACAAATATTTATAAAACGGGAACCCCATGGCCTTTATTTTTTTAATATCAATACAGTGTTCCTTCGCCACCTTTCGCGGACTAGGTGCATCGCGGGTTTTCAAAAAATATTAATGGAAAAAACATATTAAAATAAAAATATAAAAATTATAAAAATATTTAAAAAAAAAAAATAATTCTAACAATAAAGGAATGTTATAAATCTTAAAATATTAGGATTTACAGTAAATAGCTGTTGTATCTACTCAGTGTGTAGGATATGACGTGCTGTAAACTCGGTACGAGTGTATAAATAGTGTATTTTAATATAAAAACAGTGTATAAATACTTTAATAAATATAGCGTCCCTACTTTGCGGATTTTTGTTTATCGCGGGTGGTCCTGGAACGTAACCCCCACCATAAACGAGGGAACACTATTTCTTATAAATCAGGAAAATGACTAACTTCTTAAACTACCATAAAGCACCAGTAAGTCTTACCATTTATTTATAGTATATACAGTTTACAAAGAGATTAAATAAAATGTGTTTTTAGGTAAAATGGCTATTCATTAGGCAGTGCAACTAATTTAGCTTCATGGGGGGTGTGGGGGGTTTAGGAACTGTACTGCTATGGCTGGCCAGTAAAATAAAGCCATCAAATATGAAATTATGATATTTCCCCTTTAAAAATCACCAGTCGCCACTAGTGTGTGTGTAAGTAAATAAGTACATAGAACTAGTAAAATGTCATCCACTGTCTCATGTTGTGCTTTTTTCCAATTTATCTTAACCAAAAGTGTAGACATTTTCATGTTAATCATTTGTTATAGCAGGTTAATGGTTTGGGAAGCAGATTAAAACAGGCAGGTTATAGTGAGAATTTGGGCAAGGGGGTCTGTGAAACACAGGAAAAAGCCATATGGCCAATTTGGAAAGGGTAAGGCAGTTTAAAACGCGAAGCGAACAACCAAGAGGGCAGCTTAACAAGGTATAGGGGAATTTAACGATGAAAAAGAGAAACAATCCACAGTTTTATTTTCCAAATGAATAATTTTTTGACACAAATTTGAATCCTCATCCCATCAGATGTGCAACTGCAAGACAGGTCTCTGAGAAACTACAAAAGCTGGTGGCATGCTGGATTAAAAGAGACAAACCACTGGCCCGTGCAGTGCAGAATGCTAATATCGCCATTCTCGATTGGGATGAGGGTTTGTCTTAGGAGTGCTTAATCTCAGTCCATAGCACTTGACAGAGGTAAGAGTGCTTAGTTGTAAGTGTGTTCATTTTGTAGTACATCTCACATAATCTAGGTAAGCCTTACTCGTGGATATTATTGCAATAGTCAGGGGAAAAAACCCTCAAACCTGAATTTGGTCTGTGGGCAACTGGAGCAATTTTGGTCTCTGTCACTGTGCCCTGAGGTACTGGGCCTGGGGGCCTCTGGCAAGGCTGACCACAGATATAAACCATGGTTACTGGTGCTAGGAAACCCTGACAGCCATTATGGGCACCTAATCATGGCAGGAGAGACCTCTTAGCATTCTGAAAAACAGCTTAACCCTAATGTTTATGTGACTGCTTGTTATAAGGAGATCCAGAGTGTGTCACTGATGTAGCTGGGACTTATTTGTACTGTCTTGTACTGGGCTGCCAGCATGAGAATTTCACTGTGCATAATGAAAAAGGACACAGTGACAGTAATTCTGACTCACCAGGTCCCGAACTAGAGGAATGGCCTTGCGTTTGCGCAGGTCTGGCATACTATCTATGCTGTACAGAGCTCCTCCAGGCCTAAAGACATAAAGGGAAAAAAAAGGAATCATTCCACTAACAAAGCACTCGTGATTTTGTAAATAATTAGGGTTTTCCTTGTGTGTACCTATGGGAGCACTGCATTGAGGTCAGTGTATAATATATAATCTAGTTGAACATGTTAATTTGAGCACTTTATACAAAAACTGGGACACACTGGGACTTCACTTACCCTGCCTGTAGAAACAGTGATGCCAGTCCAGGAGTCTCGCCTCGGGCCTGCAGACAGCAGCAGAGACAGAGTCGTATCATGAACTACTTACTTACGCTGCTAGCCTGCATCAGACTTTCCATTTACAACAATCTTAAACCTACTGCCTGTCATCTTATTGGGTAATGTGCTTATTAAAGGAAACTGCAGATGCAGCTGCCAATCTCATTGACGTCATATGCAGCCCTTCCGATAATGAAAACAGAGTCACAGCTCAGCTTTATCTCTATGAGTTGGCAATAACTATAAATTTATCTCTCCTATATGATCTTCCTGAGGAGGATCTGTTAGGTTAGCTCACACATGGGGACACCCACCTTTCAGACATCTCATCCAGCCTCGGCCAGTCAGGACCGAGAAAGACAATCGCAATGGCAAGGAGACAAAACTGAAAAAGACAAACAAGAACAAAACAAAACAAAAAAAAAACAAACAAAAATGGAGGGCAAGACAGACACAAAATGGGATAAACACAAAATTTACAAAACTCTTTACAACAATCTGGCATTCATAAAATATATCACAAACGCCAACGAAAGGGATAACAGAAAGGATCGGAAAAGGACAGCCAAGAAAAAAAGAAAGTGTGATGTTTGCTTGTGTTAGGCGCTCACAAAACGGTACCTAAACCTAAGGGTGGCCGATATGGCCATAATCTTCTAGCCTGTTCAATTGCTCATCTGTGCCACAAAGAATTAAAGCAGTGCTGAAGGCAGAAGGGGGCCCAACCCAGTAGCAACACCTTATAAAGTGGCCAGTGAGTGAATAGCACAATACAGTACTCTTGGATAATCATTTCTTTTTAATGGTAAAATAGGTAAAATTATTTTAGATCATCCAATTAATTAATCAATTGCTACTTAAATGGAATGTATTCCTGTTTCAGGATATTTCTCAGGAACTACAGTCTGAAAATTTGAAAGATTCATCATATAGCAAAGGCTTTTGCTTTTATTAAAGTTCTTGTTACTCAACGTCAAATACCAAATACCAAAGCATTTAAATAGTTCCTTTTCATCTAGGAAGATGCATCAAGTAGGATCATGTCCTTTCACATATAGTGCATAGAGGCATCTTTTATGTCCTACCATCAGCTAGATTTCTTGTACTCGGTCGCTTTATCAAAGCAGTAAACCAAACCTATCCAATCACGAGAATTTCATTTTAACATCCAACGCTGTTCTATGACTTTATTCTGCACGTTTTGCCCTCAATAATACTGCTTAGCTTCATTTGAAGATGATAAAGAGTGTTAGTGTTTCCACCTCAAGTACAAACCACTAAGCAAACGTTTTGTTTAGCATCGATACTGTGAAAAAAAATCAAACCATGTTCTCAAGTTTTAGGTCTGTTTATAGCAAACCACATGTGATGCACACAAGTGTTGTGGTATAAACAGTACAACCAAGTTTCTACTATTATACATTTTATACCATCATATAGTGTATACCGCCATATTGTCTAGATGAATTTGAACGATAGTTATATTTTCAGACGTGAAAATTGAGATCAGGGAAGCAAACTCCCTGCCAGAATCAGTACCTCCTGCAACTGAAGCCGAACTCTGTTGAAGAGACGCAGCCAGTTAGCCTTGGCCCGTTCAGCAGGATCCACATGCTCCTCTCGCCTCGCCACACTGAGAGAACAGGAGTGGAGTTTTACAGTAAAGACATTACTTTCAGTGACAGTACAATTCATGAGCAAACAATGTATTAATGCCTTTTATTACAGAGTCTGGAAATAAAAATGCACATAAAGTTTTAAAAAAGATCACACGTATATTAATGCCACCCTTCGCACCGAATCTGAAACTGACGGACAGTGATGCTGCGTTATTTCTGAGTCTGTTCTCATTTCTTTGTTCGGGTGAAAATCAGGCTGAAGAATCAGAGCTCCATTGTCAGGGAGCACAACTCATCCTGCTAGTAGCACAGCACAAGAGCTTAAATCACCTATTTTTAGTCAATTCAAGGCCAGAAAAAAACAAACAAACTGTAGCTTCATGCACTAATATTTGTTCTTTTTCAGTTGAAAAAAAAAAACACAGCAAAATCTCCATCACACATCAAGAGAAGGGAAATTAAAGAAAGCAAAAGTAGACTTTTCGAGCTTTCAGAGAGTTCAGACAATAAACAAATTGCTCTTGGTGTGAAGGTCCCATGTTTTTGTCATTTTTGGTGTGAAAAGGCCTTTATACTAAAAGTGCATTTCTACTGGACTAAATAATGTTCAAAGACTCTCTTATGGTCTATATTTATTATATTCACTACTTTCCATTTTTTCTATTTGGTTATATTCCGTGCTTATTATAATCAATTAATTTGTATCGTTTATATTTTAATATATGCCCTATTTTATTATTTGTGCAAATGATTATTTGTGCATTTAAAAATGTATATAATTTCCAATCCAGACTTCCCAAGTTAGTTGAGTCTTGGTACTTTCTAAGGTTTCTTCCTCACATGTGTAAAGAGTTTTATTTGCCAATGTGTCCCTCTGCTTGCTCATTTGGGGCCGAGTGTCTAGATGCATAAAGATCATTTGACACAAAGCTCTACTGTAAAATGTGCTATATAAATAATACAATCATTGTGATACATACACAATTTGTATGATAAACTCGTTCATGTTTTCCTTCTGTCTTTGCCCTGGCTTTTATACTTTCAATGAAAGACTTTAAAGCTGCCTATATTACTTATCATTCAGATTTGAAAGCTCACCTTTCTTGAGGTACCTCTGTTTTTTCAGGTAGGGTTTCAGACATGTGCTTAGAAACTAAATGCTCTGGAACAGACGGTGGCTCTTCTGCGAATCCAGAGGGTTTTCCAGCAGTTTTGGAACACGCTTCTACAGGAGCAAGGGGTTCTGGTTTGGAGCCCGGTTCAGTGAAGCCGTTTGCAGGTTTGCTGAATTCGTCAAAACTCTGCTGTCTAGATGTAGCTTCTGAATGAGGTTCCATAGCCTGGAATGGAGGCTCAGGATGTTGGGGCTGTGTATGGTGCACTGAAGTCTGCTTTTCTAGCGGTGGCCGACTGAAATTTGAGGTCTCCGGTGCCAGTGAGGGAGCTGCACTGGATGGGGTGGGTGTGTATGGCGGCTCCTGCTCTTCGCTTACGGCACCATCCGGAGGATACATCTCCTCATCCTCCTCGTAGACCATTTCCTCCTCTTCTTCATATTGGAAATCGCCTTCCTCTCGCTCGTACAAGTCACCATCCTCATCCTCATACAGAGCACCCTCCTCTCCACCGTCTTTGACATAGCTTCCTTCATCGCTGTAGGCTCCATGGGGGTCGTCCTGGTCCCAGCCAGGTGACTCTTTGCCGTAACTGACAGAGGAGTGGCACGAGTGGTAGGAGTCATTCTCGTCATAGAACTCACCGGAGCCGCGGAAGCTCTCAGCATCTTCTGGTCCAAACTCCTCACTGAGCTGTGAGCTGCCGCGGCTCAGCTCTCCTGATGAGGCGTAGCGGCTAGAGCCTGTGGGGCTGCAAACAGAGGGAGAACGGGTCACGTGAAAGCCTAGAGGCAACGTGGGAGTGGAACCATGTAAAACACAATTAAAGTATACTAAAAAGGGAGAGAAAGGGGTACTCAGAGTACTGGCAAAGAGGTAGAAGACAATTGTGCATGTTCATTTGTATGTTATGTGTAAAGAATACCAGTACAACATAACGCAAAGTAACTGAAGCGTTAACACTAAGTCAAAACTTTGTAAAGAAAGCAGACATCAAAGCGGAAATATAACACAACCACATCGATTTTAAAAAAAGAAGCTTTCCATATCAGTGTTCAACTGCAAACACAACAGAGATACCAATTTATCTCACATTATGTGCAGAAAACAAGAGAGGGAACAATAAAGAAAAAAAAACAACAACCAAGAGACACTGTAAGACAGCGAGAGAAAAAAGGAGAGTGAAAAAAGAAATGTCAAGAGAATTAGAGAGAACAACGGTACAAACAATCCCACTCACACAAACACATATTTCTACCATGATGAGAAACCCTGCTACAAATTTGACAAAGTAAACAGACAAAGGTCTAAAAGCACCCCTTGTAGAACCATTACACCATTACACCATTACTAAACACAACAGTGACGAGCTCGAGACTGTAGATTAGAGTTCAGATTCACAGACGACATACATGAACGACACCAGTTAGCAACTTTAAATCCCACTCATTTTCACTTAGCAGTCGGATTCATATTTAATGATCCAGACTGAAGTCAGATTGCTGACATCTGGCATAATATGAAGTTCATAACACTGGAATACCCTATAATACTGTTTTTTTTTTTACCGTTTTTTATATGCAAAATATGGCTGCTGCATAAAACACAGATGTGATTTTACCTGACCTATATAATTTCCTAAAGCAAAGAGGAAGCAGAAATGTTCAGAGCCAGATGGTTGTTCAAAACGCATAATACAGTGATGAGCCTGACTGTTTTGTTTCTATAAGTAGATAGCGTCTTAATATGGACAGTGGTATCTGTTCATATTGCTAATAATAATTATTTTATTGACCATGCTTTTATTGATAAGCGTGTCCTCCATTATTTTTCGCCCGGGTAGGTGTGGTATGTCGTATACTCATTGGTCACTTTATTAAGTCCACCTTTTTCTGCACTTCTTCTGGAAAGCAAACATCTAATCAGTCAATCTCATGGCAGCAAGACTGCATTAATACAAATTGAGCGTCAGTATGAGGAAGAAAGAAGATTTGAGTGACTTTAAACACGACCTGGTTGTTGGTGCTAGACGGGCTGGTCTGAATATTTCAGAATCTGCTGACCTGCTGGGATTTTCACACACACAAGCATGGGCATCTAGGGTTTAAATACAATGGTCTGAAGCAGCAGTAAAAATGCCTTTTTGAAGCCAGAGCTCGGAGGACAATGGCCAGACCGGTTCGAGGTGATAGAAGACGACAGAACTCAAATAACCAACTGTTATAAATGGCCTCTGTAGAAAAGCATCTCTAAACTCACAACACGTCAAGTCTTGAAACAGATGGGCTTCACCAGCAGAAGATCACACCGGGTACCACTCGTGTCAACTAAGAACAGACAACTAAGCCTATACTTTACACAGGTTCACCAAAATTAGAAAAGATAAGAGTGGAAAAACTTTGAATATGCTGTCAAGGAACGAGTTCTGCTGTGTCATTCAGATAGTAGGGACAGTATTTGACGTAAACAACAGGCAAAAAGGGTCCAACCTGCATAATACCATTGGTTTACGCAGCCGCTGCTGGTGATAAACTGGTTTCTTAGGGCATGACAGTGAGTTCACTGTACTCAAATGACCTCCACAGTCACCAGATATCAATCCAACAGAACACCTTTGGGATGTGGTGGAACACTTTTGCAGCATAGATGCACTGGCAACAAATCTGCAACAGCTTTGTGATGCCAGTCATGCCGGTACGGACCAAATTCTCTGAGAAATGTTTCTGTCACCTTGTTGAATCAATGCCACATGAAATGAAGGCAGTTCTGGTGGTAAAAATGGGGTCCAACCTAGTACTAGCAAGGTGTATCTAATAAAGTGGCTGAGTTGTGTGATTTCTACGTACACCACAAGCCTTTCTCTATACTCCGATCTGCACAAACCAGTAATGCTGCAGCCTGGGTACAAACGTGCATCATTTTGATATTATACCCTCGTTACACGCATAACTTCACTCTGAATACAGCCATGTGGTTGTAATTCTTTCAAAGTGCATTAGGAAGCTCCTTTATCTGATTATGTAACTGTTCAGCTTCTAAACTGATGAGGAAGCAGGACGGCTCCTGAAAACATTTTCTCGTACACTTGCACTGTTTCTATGGCACCGATCGCGTTTGCCAAGTAAAGATGCACCGAAATTTTAGCTACCAAAAATGTGCACTTTTCAGTCAAAAAGAAAAAGAACAGCAACAGCGAAAACGTCTGTGATTTGTAATCCTTTCACGATCTCTAGAGACTTTGGACATGCAATCTGTAGTCAATTTTCAGTTCATTTTTTTCAATTGCAGATTTGTAGAAATACAAAACAACCTTTTCCTTTTTGTGCCAATCTGAAATGCAATTTTGACAGTGGAAAGACATGCAAAAACATACAAGTGTGATTATGCTGAATACAAAACATCATAAAATGCTGTTACCTCCATTACCTCTTCATAAAAAAACACTACAGGACGAGTCTCAATTTTTAAAAAGCTTAATTATTGTCACAATTACAAACAACACTGGATGAAACTTAATTGACGCACAGCTGCATAGGACTAATTTACATTTACGGCATTTAGCAGACGCCCTTATCCCGAGCGACTTACAACTTATACAGTCTTACAATCCAAGCAATCGTGGGTTAAGGTCCTTGCTTAAGTGCCCAACTGTAGCAACTTCAGCAGAGGTGGAATTTGAACCCTGGACCATGAGGTCCAGAGTCCAGTACCTTAACCGCTAGGCTACCGTGGTCCCGCGGATGTGGATGTGCATGTGGATTTGCTTTCAAAGAATGGCAATAAAAGTATGTGTACGTTCAATCACAGCCCTCTACTGAATAATGGGTACAGCCAAACAGACTGCTGAAAAGCATGGTACATGCAACTCAACTACTGTTACAGATTTGCTGCAAGATGCTCTTACTGGTCCTTGAATAATGGTCTCTGTTACAGGCGATTACTTTGTTCAGGATTCTTAGTCATACCATAAATTCTGCAGCGGGTTGCAACTGAACAGTGATTACATTTCATTATTGTACCAATACTACAAAATGCTGTTTTGACAAATACAATTGATGTGTATTGTCTTTTGTTTGTGCTGGCCCACAGAGCCACACAGCAGAACGTAATACTTTTAAACACTTAAACACTTTTAAGGTGTTCCCATATTCAGGTCTGCCTTTCTTTGAAGGCAGATCCACTGTTTAAGAAATACGAACTCAAGCACTGCTAAATCAATTAATTACCTTATGACAAGTAAAGTCATAGCTAGAAAGACAGCAAAAGCTGTCAGCAAAGACACGGTTTCCATCCATGCGGTTGAGAGAGAGGAGTTAAATAAAACACACTGTAAATTATAGTCTAATAATAGTCTAATAGTTTTCAATAAAATCCCACAGACATCACCCCCCACACACACCTCGCCACTCACCCGCCCACCCATCTCCGGAGTGTATTGCATTTGATGTTTTTCCACTTTCTCCACTCTCCACCTCTCTTGCACCTACACAACCACACACACTTAAGTTTCCCCTGTGCTCACTATGCTGCTCTAACAATTCTGTTTTCCCATACACTCTCATTATTATTATGTAGGAGACAATTGTCCATCCATCATCTTCTGCTTAATCCACACGGGGTCACGGTCCAGCCGGTGCCCACTCGGCGACTCTGCAAGAGGGTGCAAGAGCAAGAGCAACCCCAGACGGGGCGCCACTCCATTGTAGGGCCTACAATGTCACACACTAAGGGCCATTTTAGAGACACCAGTTAACCAAACGGCCTTTGGACTATGGGGGGAAACCGGATCACCCGGAACACCCATGCAGACACGGGGAGGACATGCAGACTCAACACAGAAAGGTCCAGGCTGGGATTGAACCCGGGACTTTTATGCTGTGAGGCAGCGGTGCTACCCACTGAGCCACCGTGCTGCCCAGAGACATTTACATATAATAATCAAATAATCAAATAATTACAAGACTAAACAAAGGGAAACCAATGACTACTGAGGGCATGTCCTGTGCCCTATGCCAATGCCGAATCCATCCACGCAGTCGGACCAGCTGGCAGCTCTGAACAGGGGCTTTGTAACAGCTCTGTAATTACTGTAGCTGTAGTTAGACGCATTGAATCACAGAGTAGCCCTCTGTCCCTGACAAGCACAAGACAAGTATAAAGCAGCCTAGAGGAAGCAAACCTACAGCATTCCGCATTAATGTATGACTCAAACACTAGGCTGGCTCATAACAGAGTAACAGAAGAAAACCCAGAAACACTGAACAGTCAAGCAGCACAGCAATAACACAGCGTTACATTGCACTATCAAAGTAGGGCATAAAATACAAAGAGAAAGAAGAGATACAGAAATATATGCATGTAAAAGAAGAGGGTTGTGCGCATGCATGCAAGCACAGCGAGGACCACAGGACCAGACATGTCCAACTCCACGACATCATCACAGCGAGATGGCTGGAGCAGCAGGAGGAGGAGGTAGAGGAAGGTGGCGAAGAAAGGAGCTACAGAGACCCACCTATCAGAGAGCGAGTGCCTACTGTCTAAGGAGTACTGGCGGCTGGTGCGCCTGCTCGAGCCGGAAGCCGAATCGAGATCACTGCGGCCGTTGGTGGCAGAGTCTAAACTATCATAGCGTCTGAGAGGAGGGAAGGGGAGGGGACAAGGCAGGAAGAGGAGGAGCATAAGTTACGGATTTCTTTGCATCTGGCTTTTGAAAGGCAGCCATAGTGAACTCAATATGACCTGACCTCACACCAATAGGGTTGGTTCACCAGGCTGCACAGAGACTCTTTGCAAAAGCTCGAGCGATTACATTGAATTACCCAGGCAACACAGGAGAAGCTACTGTTGGTCAGCAAGATTACAAAAGTGGAGTGTTGACTTTACTCCCAACATGCAAAACTTTTGACATACTGGATGAGTGAGAGAATAAAAATAACAGAATAAACGGTAAGTAATGGTGGAGTGTGGGCTCAAACGTGTCCCCGTTATTTAGGTCAGATGGGTTTCCAGAGATGCTGGAATTGAATAAGTCCTCATCCACTGAATACGCTGAGGAACCTTACAAACATATTATAAAATTCATCGTTATACATACAGTATATCCAGTGCATTACAGCAACCCTAACCTCCTGCAGAGCAAGGTAGTTCAAACAGAAATACGTATTACAAGGGCCACATTACCTCATGGCTCTCTGGTTATCGTAGTCATAGTCGTGGATGTCGTCATATCGGGAGCCATGGTTCATGTGGCGAATGGGGTACTGGTGCATGGAGGCATTGGGCTGTGATGTGGTGTAGAAAGGGGGAGGAATGCTGTTGCTCGTCTCACTACGGTAGTCGCTGTCTCTGTCATCTACTGCACTGTCTGGATCATCATCTGGAAACGCAAATGCAGTTTTCAGACAGCGGGCCAGGTCCTGAGCGGTCTGAATGACTAAAAACCACACTGAATTGGACTTTTCCATCAGATTAAAGACAGTTTGAGGTTTCAAATCTGTCCACACACTCGCCCACAAATGCGGCGTGAAGATCAGACAATGACAGATCCCTGTTCACAATGTACAGCAAGGTACGCTGTTACCCCACTGATTAAAAACATGCAAATCGAATTATACCTTCAATTAACTGACAATCCTAAAGCTGTACAATGCTCACAAAACATAGGGATATTTCAAAATGAATATCCCGTAAGGAAATATCCCCTCATTTTTCGTAAGCAGCGTGTACATACTTTTGCCAATCACATATATGTCATTGTCAATGTCCAAATATAATACTTATGTCTATTTTCAGGATTTGTTACGTTTCATTATTCATTATATTTACACAGATAAATCGGAAATTCTAAAGGGGTGTGTTTGTGTGGTTTATTTAACTTCACTATTGGCAGCATAGGCACACAGCCAGACACACAGCCAGACACACAGCCAGACACACAGCCAGACACACAGCCAGACACACAGCCATTTACATTACATTTACATTTACAGCATTTAGCAGACGCCCTTATCCAGAGCGACTTACAATTGATACAGTCTTACAATCCAAGCAATTGTGAATTAAGGGTCTTGCTCAAGGACCCAACTGTGGCAGCTTGGCAGAGATGGGATTTGAACCCTGGGCCTTCGGGTCCAGAGTCCAGTACCGCTAGGCTACCACAGTCCACACAGACAGACACACAGACACGGAGCCAGACACACATTTTTAAGTACTATGCGTACAAGATGTTGTATGCCTGCAAACAAAACGGAACACAGCAGAACAGTACTGTAACTGAAAGCTTCTTACTTTGCTGGTCTCCCCACAGACTCCAGTTACCTACAACAGAAAAGGAAACAATCCAAATATCATAATGGCAATTCTACAAACAAGGCTTGCTTCTCTGTGACCATGGACTTGCAGATGATTCATAAAACTTGGCAGTCCATCTACAGCAGACGTGACAAGGGTGTAAAATAGGACATAGGGTGAAAATGAGTTGGCTGCTTCTGCTGGCTAACACTGTTATGAGGTGGGCCTTAGCAACAGATTCTAATTGGAGCCATCACTCAAGAGCTACATGGATATCGAAACTGTTCCAATTTATTCTTACCTTTACAATTCGTTCTGAATTTTTTATGAAATAGCTCCCCTGACCACTGTTACCATCTACAGATGCCTGACTGGCGATTAATCGAGTTAAA
Organism: Parotocinclus haroldoi; assembly: GCA_034779995.1. Lineage (NCBI taxonomy): Eukaryota > Metazoa > Chordata > Actinopteri > Siluriformes > Loricariidae > Parotocinclus > Parotocinclus haroldoi. Next base: position 17,001 of record JAUZST010021183.1, read on the forward strand.
TGGTTGTCTGGGGATTTTTTTTGTGGTTATGGGTATGAGTGTGTGGCGGGTGTAGATGCGCATGTACTCACAGCACTGTGTTGTTGGTACTGGAAGTGGTCTCTCATGCTCTTCCTGATACTGCAAGAGCAAACATTGCAACACATATTAAGAAATAATGATAATGTAGCTTTTAACATTCATTATGTTATTAAGTGGATATAGGAGAATGGTAATAATGATGCTCTTCTCTTAGGGTGACTGAGTGTCAGACTCTCTTAATTAAAAGCTTCTCAGCCCTCTAGGCCAAGAGACTGGAGACAGACGAGGAAACTCACATCTTGGTCCCGCATGGCATTTAGCTGCTCCAGTTTTTTGGCCCAGTAACGAGCCTCCTCCTCTGGAATGTCTAAAATCACATATTGAAAGTTAGGAGAAGTCACATTTTGGCTTCTTTGGGATCATAGAAGTGGGTGAAATTGATAAATTAAGAAATATGAACAAGTTTAACCAGAGATGTTCAATTCATGAAGAAGTCGTTTCAGTCAGAAGTCATTTCATAGAGGTCAGGGTTAAGTTGCAGTCCTCTAGCCCAGAGTCTCTGGCATGCTAGCCCTGTATCTCTACTGTGTAGTCTGAGTCCATAACGAGTCGAGCTTGAGTTTCCTCAACCGAGGTGAGACTTAATTCTCTATTGTGTGAGTCCGAATCAAGTCTCGAGGCTCGAGTGCAAACCCAAGTCTTGAGTCTTATTAGTTACCGATATTGCTTTGTCCAAATGGAAGCATTTATTAAACCTGACAACTCCAAGAATTAGCTTTTTATTCTATTAAAATGTGCAAACTTAAATATACAACTCTACTTCTCACTACATGTAGTAAGTGTGGGCTTTTAAGAAAGACAAAACCAATTAAAAGCTTAGCCAGTAGTTTGTATTGCAAGTATGCCAACATGAATAACTGTTGTAAAATAATGTGTAAAAATGTGTTTCAATGTCGCAGCTTTCCTAATGGTGGTGAAAATACAAACCAAAACATGAGGCATAACAATGAGCTTTAAGCTCATTTGTGCAAAAACAGCTTCTAATAGAGTTGAACAAGGTTACAGAAATACTGATTATTAAAATATACAGCTCATAGAAGTTAGAGGATATTTCAAAATGAAATATCCCATAATGAAACGTCCCCTCCTTTTTGTGAACAGTGCAGTATTTTAAGATGATCAAAGTCATAGCATAAAGCCAGAAAAGCTCACCTAATGGCAGTTCAAAGCGAGTATCCAGAAGGACGCGGTGGAAGGTCGGATCTTTGGTGCCACAGATCTCATTTTCTGCCATGATGACCTGAGAGTCTAAAATCATCCACTGCCCAGGTCCTTCCTGTTTAATTGAAAGTTCACAGAATAGTACTATAAAAAAAACAATCTAGTTGGTGGGTAGTACCCTTATGTGGTCATTTACAATTCCCACACACTACATAAATCTAGCTGAGACACCTATAATGAATTATTTTCTACTACAAACCATTCCAGGAGGAAGGAGCTAAGTGCCCCTTTCGTTTCCTTACCAATCAATATCAGACTGGTTCGTGTCTCTTTGATTAATTGGGAGGTCAGCAATGGCACCCTTTCCACCCATATCCAGGCAACACATATGCACTTCCAGGACTCATATTGATATATGTGAGAGTTTATTTTTAAGTGCTTGAATTTAAGACAACCTTCTTTTTTTAGTTGCCTTCAAGTTAAGTACTCAAAACTGCCATGACCTGGCTTACTAAAAACCTATATGGACATACTTCTTCTTATATGTTCGCAAAAATAGATTACATATTTCTCTGCAGAAATTTCTCACTTTTAAGATGGAATGGCATAAAAAGCATTCAATGCCAGCTGGCCACATTCAGCATATATGTGCCTACAGAGGGTGAGCAACACTGAAGGCTGCTGGAGGCTTGTGAGCCATCTGTGCAGTACCTCATTGGACTGGCGAATGCTGCGCAGAGGGATCCACAGCGTGCCCACCATGGTGTCCCAGATCAAGCCTTTGTTCCAGACCTCGACAGTCAGGCCCAGATCCAGTCGGTTAATTTCACTAGGAAAGCAGGGAGAGACTCGTATCAAGGCCACATAAAGACTAAAGTGAAGCCTATCAGGATTAGCCAGGACTACAACCTCTGCATTCAAACCTAATTTTGCTCCTCATGTTATATTATAAAACTTGCATCAGAATCCTGCTAGTGAAAAGCAAATCAGTAAAACAAGAATGATGAACTGGGATAAGTCGAAAGCAAAGGAAGGCTCAATGCCGCTAGCACTGTAGGAATATCCCATGACACTCTACGAATTCCACTCCAGAGGCCTATGCTGCATCTAATTCTAAAAATAGCTTCAGCTTTGGTAACATTACCAATCACTCTGTGCCTGCAACCACGGGGCAAATCTTGTAGAATGGTGGAAGATGATGGTACATTAGACACATAAGGAGCAGACAGAACCATGGTAATAAACTGTTTAAGCAGACAAAGCATCACACAAAATGGACTCCAGCAGACACATCTGGACATATTAGGTTCTATGTAATCGCTCAATTCTGTTTTAATTGGACTCATAAAGGTTATACACACATAATCCTTGGTAGAAAATTGTTATTTCCAGAACTAGGCAACATTTATGCACTGGGGCATAAGGCCATTAGGGAACCATACATATACCACTACCATGGTGGCACCAAAACAATGTCAGCCTTAAGCACTCGACATCACAGATTTTTGTTCCAGACCTTCAGAACTTTGGTTATTAAACTTAAAATTTATGTAAAAATACATCAATTCTACCCTCCGTCCTTTTCAAGAAAATGGTCTGTGTAACCATATCATACCAAGTAGGTGTCTTTTCCAGGGACGCTGAGCGTCCGGGGGCGGGACAAAATCTTTGCATTTGTCAAATGATCATCGGGTTTTGAGGCAACGAAAAAACTGTTCCATGCTGTCTCATTGAAGTGAATGGATGCTCAGTTTCTACAGACAGATGCACTGACCATAGACCGTGTAAGAAAACCATTTCTTGAAATCTACGACATTGAAACTACGGGAATATATGAGTAAGCAGATTCTGAACAAACTCTTTTTTCGAGATGAACTCATTTCAATGCATTTGTTAACACACCTGTACATTTTCAGGGGTAGCTGAGCTTCCCTTGCTGACTTAGGGAAAACACAGCTGGTTGTAATATTCTGTAACAGTCACATGGGTCCTTCTGAATTTGGATCATGATAATATTGTTTCACGGTAAGTCTTCAGACGATCTGTTTCTACCTCATTTGGAATTACATCAACTTATTGTGTCAGTTATGGATGGATAGAGGAACGTACTGACTGAGAGACACACTCAGACAGATCACTTGATTAATCCCAGTAGGCAGTTGCACATAAACGTGAAATATGTGGCAAAATCCTTTAAGCATTGCATGCTGTTGCAAATACATGTAGCCTGATGACCTTTATGGCAGCCTAAAGCTTTAGTAGAACAGCATAGAAAAGTTCTGGAGTAGGCATCAGCACCATGTCGGTGAAAAGGCACTCAGAGAGCAAGGAGCAGAAATGTTTCTTACAACATGAAGTCCTGTTCCCAGCATGGCTGACTGCCTCGCACAGCGATGGTGGTGCTCTTCACGTTTTGCACCTTCAGTGTTACGTAGGTGTTAAATTTCTCTGTTACAAACAAGTAAAGAATTTGATAGATAGGTTGAATCGTTAAAATAGACATAAACCAGAGGGGGAAAAAAAATAGAAGCAAGCGAGAAAAGCAAGTTTGAGTTTTGAATTACCTTGTGGTCCATCTAGCTTGGCTTTTTTCACTGTAAGAGAAAGAGGTGCAGCTTTACATGACAAGCATTAAACTATTACCACAATAAATACTTTTCCAACAACAGCAATTCATTTCATTTTTTAAATTATGCCACAAGCCAGACAGATGTTTCAAACGCTGTAGTGTAAACCAATGAAATGCCAGTAATATGAACGTGACATTTCCACTCATAGTGAATTACCTCACTGTCTGTCCAACCTTAGCGTCCAGAAAACAGTTCATAAATGGGTTGTTACATGGGGGCACCTCTGATCTGTGCCACAACTCACATGGCCTGTATACATCTTTCATTAACATGTTTCGTAGCTGGACTGTAACTGGACATGATTCCATCATTTAATCACTAAGAGACGATGTGCTTCCAAGGACCTCCCCCTGAGAACTGATTTAAAAATCTATTTTATAACTAACTTACATATTATTATTGATTTAAATTTTATTATTTACTTAATTTTACTATTACTTGAATATACTTTTAAAGATTTTACTTAATTAACATCTAGGCCACTGAAAGTTTCTTCCTACTACTTTCAGGGAGTTTTTTCTTTCCACTGTCTCCCTAGGTTTGCTCAATTTGGGATTGGCCTTTTAAGATAATATAAGATTGTAAAGCTGCTTTGAGACAATGCTCCATTATAAAAGCGCTTTATAAATACATTTTGACTTGACATGCTTTCACCGGATGATATTCACAATTACACTAAAATGTGTCCCAAGTGTTACCATTGATCTGATCTTACTGTCATTTTACTTACTTCATTTTAAATGAAATATCCCCTCATTTTTGTCAGCAGTGTAGTAAAACCAGAGAAACTGATCATTTGAAATGATTTATTCATATTTTCTATAGCTTAATACATGCCCGTGTGTTCCCTTATGAGTTTCGGTGCTCTTACTTGTTATCCACACAATATTCCATCTAAAAATATAACTGAATGTATAGACATTATTTGTGTTTTGGCATAGTTCTGGTTTAGTTGTTCAGCATTATTCTGGTCTTTTTAACATCAGTGCACTAGACTAGAGGTGATCAAAAGTAAAATGCCTTTACTCATGTGTTGTGGGTCCCGCAGGTAGAATCTGCCTTTTTAAAGCCCCCCTACATCACTCTGTCCATTCATAATTCATAAACCCATAAACATGGACGGCAAGCTTCAGTGTTCAGGTGGCATTAAAATTCAAAGCTCTCTGCTTAATCCCCTACACCCACGTTCCACTTTGGGATCTGCCATGAAACTGCAGTGCTGTGTCTTTTCTTATCTCTTTACCATCATCTGCTTTAATGTCTAGAACAGTTTTTACTCTGAGCTAAGAGAGGAGTCCACACTGCTCACGGAGGCAACCATGCATGACGACTCCCAAGCTCTCATGTACATTTTAACAAAGTATACAACTATATATGGCATGCCTGTGTGCTCATGCTGATTAAAAGCTGAAGAAGGACAAAACACTAATCAGCACCGGGTTGATTTCAACTGAGGGACATGCAATTTAACGGTGATAAACGCATGCACAAACTGCAGTGCCTTTGTAGAGATTCGCATGGTAAATTTGGATATTTTAGTTTGAGTATGGCTTTGTGGAAGACTATAGAGTCCAACAGGAAAGATGGTTACAGGAATAATATTCAAAAGAAATAGAAAACCAAAGTGAAACATCTGTAAAGAGCTTGAGAAAGAAAAGAGAAATTTTATGGATATATATTCGGAATTTGACGAAAGGAGGCCATTGAAAAACCTAAAACGTATAAATTGTGGAAATATTTGGAATAATGAAAACAAGGGAAAATAATACATTGATGATATTAAGCTGTTGTCTTTTGTACTTAAGTTGATGTCAGAACAAATAGTTTTGGAGACCGTCATAGCCTTAGTATTATTTCTTTCCTTTTTCTGAAAGATTTATAGTATTTTTGGAAGCAATTTTGTATGTATACTGTTCACAAAAATTAGGAAATATGTCAAAATAAAATATACCATTTCATTGTATTGTTACATTACATTGACAGTGTATTTCTTTACTGTTCTATACAAGCAAGCAAAAATGACAATATGTTAATTGTGTGACCGCGCCTGTATTCAGTCAAAAGTACCCAAATCTACACATACAACAAACTATTTGGAAGGTGTGCCAAAAAAAGGAAATCACTTAAGGTGTTGGACTGACTATATGCAACTGGGTTCTTTGATGTCATTTTAAAAAAGCATCTTTTACAGTGAACGTCAAGACAATTTATAGCATTGATTTGTATAACCCACCACACACACGTGGTCTCTCTGTGTACCATTCGGTGGAGTCTGCTCCACCTAATCTCCCAATCTAGCACCATATCCCTCCACTAAAAATACCTGCTTCGGCGTGACGGTAAGATCTGACACACAGCACACACCTACACAATACTGGTAACCTCTTTAGATCTAATGTGCAGAGATATTCAAGCTCTTATTGCACTGCTAAGTGATTTGATTTTAGCTGGTAATTACTATATGCAAAATGTGTAACATGCATGATCAGTAAATTGATCTATAAGAGATTAAAGCAGAAATATGAGGCATCAAATTTAGAAAATATATGATACGGCACACTGTAAAACAGTGCAGTGCAGTAAAAATGTGACAGAAAATGTGTTCGAAGAAGTGAGATCACATGCATCCGTCAAGCACAGACAGAAACAGAGGACACGCCTCTTTCATTAGGACTGTCAGGCACAGCAAAGCAAAGTGTGGGAAGAGATGAAGTGATGGAGATGCACACAGTTTGCCTCCCAAGATGTTTTAAATGAGTCAAATCCCGTTTTACATTTTGAAATCAGTGCATTAATTCACATCCGTGAACTTTTACACCTCTCATAGAAACCTCTACGATCCAGAAGTTCCTCTGAAATCTTTATAACCATAAAACACGCAAAGCAAAGAACACACAGAAAAGAAACTCATTAAGGTGTAAATGACGACTGAGAGCCACCTGAGCACAAGGTTGGTGGAAAACTGGCTCTTCTTTACAAAATCATAGAGCATAGCATGGATAAAAAAACATGGTCTATGATAGTTTTATGATATGAAATATATAAAGTGGTGCTTAAAGGTTTGTAGAATATTCTTTCTTCTTTGTTTCTCTAAACATGATCAGATACATGATCTATAAACATTTTCACACGCGATTTAAAAGGAGATTTAAAGATGAGAAAAGAAACCGAATAAACAAAATCCCAAACATATTATACTTGGTTATTTATTTATTTGGTTATAAATGTAATATAAAATGATCCAATATTACCCATCTGTGACATGGAAGTATGTGAACCCCTGTTTTCAGTATCTGGCCTGCACATCAGCTTGCTTTCATACAGAACAGCTTCAACTCTGGAGTGTTAGATAGGCAGGGATTTGACCTGGTCATTCTAAAATATTAACTTCATCTTCCTTAGCCTTTCTTTGGTAGCACAACTTGTGTGCTTAGAGTCGTTGTCTTACTGCATGACCCACATTTTCTGGAGAGTCAGTGCAAGCACAGATGTCTGCAAACTTTCCTTTGGAATTTGCTCAATTTGCAAACAGTCTTGGGTAGATGCAGCAAAACAAGCTCAAACCATGATACTACCACCATTACGTTTCACAGATGAGATAAAGTTTACATTTCCATTTACAGTATTTAGCAGACACTTTTATCCAGAGTTGACTTACAAAAGTTCTATAAGACATCGGTAACATAATCTATTCCTACTAATGAGGAATCGAAACAAGAATCCGCTTATGAAATTATTATGGTTGTGTTTTAGCCAAAGATTCTGCTGTTTGAACATTGAGGGGAAGTTTACTCCACCACTTAGAAGCCAAAACAGAAAAGAGTCTAGATGCATGCCTTCCTCGTCCCGTGAGAGAAGGGGGGCCAGTTGAGCAGTGTGCGAGGAGCAGTGCGGGGTGCGATAAGTGCTACAAGATAGGAGGGTGCAGGCCCATTTTTTAGCTTTGTAAGCAAGCATCAGTGTTTTAAATCTGATCCGAGTACTGGGAGCCAGTGGAGAGAGCGGAGCAGTGGTATGGTGTGTGTAAACTTGAGAACATTGAACACAAGTTCTTACGCTCAAATGCTGCATTTTCCTTTCTACAGTGACATTACAACTTATGTCAAAAAATTTCGACACTTGTTTCATCTGTGCACAAACCTTTCTTCCAATAGCCTTCTGTTTTTCCAACATGACCGTTACCAAAGCACAGCTGGGCAACAATGTAATGCAATGCACACCGTGATGTTTAATGTTCTCCTAATTATGAACCTGTGAACGTTACATTACTTTACTTTACCATTTACATTAACATTAGTGATTCTGAGTGAATCCTTTAGTTGCTTAGAATATAGTCTGGCTTGTATATATGAGCAATAATTGTGGTGCCTATGGTTTCGTTAAAAATAATCATTTCTTGTTTCTAGTTCAATTGACTTCAGTTTCTTATAACATGTTTCCAGTCTTTACCAGGATTTTGAACAGTGACTGTTTCGGATATAGTCCATCAGTAAAAGTCAGTCAGTTTAATGAGCAGAGCAAATGTGATGAACTGCAAAAGTTATTAAAAGATCTGTGAAATACACAAAACCTACACTAGATAGCAGACAGGCTTCATTACTGCTCATCTGCTCAGAATGTTATTAAAGAAATTGCCAGGAATCTGTCCAGTCTCTTCGACACTCGCCCACACACACACTGTTGCACTTGGAAGTCAGTAGTGGAAGCTCTGCCTTGTTCATTACAGACTGGTAGGTGTGCGTGCAAATCTAACTGGTGGTGCAGTAAACACGTGAGATAATAATGCTGTTACGATAAACATTGGGCATTTAGTGTTTGGATGTAGAAGGTAGAAAATGTCTAGTTTATCACCTATTACACACTGTTCTAGTTTTAGTAAAAATGTTTCATTTTGACTAATTGTGTATTCTCCTGTTCGACCAAACTGGCCACACTGAACAAACTTATGCAGACCAAAAAGACTAGAAAAACCAAGGACCAGTTGGACTGCAGATTGTGTAATATAGGAATGCATTCATCTGATACTGAATAGTGATGAACTGAAATAAAAACTCTTGGCAGAAATTGACATTTTGAACACATGAAACAGTTAGTGGTTTTATTTGTAGCTATTTTTGTATCTATTTTTGAATGACATTATTAATTATGTTTAACCCATACCTCCTCAGGAGAATTATTAACAATCAAATTTTACTTAAAATGTGCTTTATAATGTTCTGAGGTTGAGATTTTGATGCGTATCATCTGTCCCGGCACGTTTGAAAAACTGCATCTGTACTGTGCATCATGTTGAATAATAAGATACATACAAAAATAGAGCACACAAACTGTCTTAAAATAGGTTTCCCCAACCAGAGATCTGCAAACCCCTCTGGGTTTATGTGGTATGTCACAGTCGTCATATGAGTGATATGTGAATCTGACATAAATGTACTAACTAACTGTTTTAAGTACAAACAGACTATATATAACAATTTATAATAATGTCAGGGACCTCACACAGGGCACAGACGTAAGTAGATTTTGTTCTCAAGCTACCCCAGGAGAACAACTGGATGGGACACCAGATCATGAAATGACTAGATAAGTGATTCCCACATCCACACTCCTCACACATGGACAAATGCAATAACATGTGACACCCTTGTTGGCCAGCAGGCACTGCTGGGACTCGAACCTGTGTTCCCCTGATGGTAGGCCAGGGTATTTGACTGCCACCGTGAGCAGCTTTACCCAAAGATGTGTTACGAAATACAGCTACAGGGGCTGTTGGCTCAGATACTAATCCAATGTTGGCGATATGGCAACATGGAACAGTATCAGATAGCCATGGTTCAGAGCTATGAAACTGGCATTACAGTGAAAATGGAAAACCAGCAAAAGTTAATTAATGGTAGGAGTTTATTAGGTTCACATGTCTAGTGCCTGAAAACTGAGATCCTTCCTGACAGTCATTTTTTCATTTTTACAGACTGTGTTTCACTGCCGAAAACGATTACCCTGTATTAAACCTATTATAAAATGAGCTGTAATATCCCCAGGTAATGTAACTCATCCAAACTGACATTTTAATAGATATCCCACTATGTCTCATGGGAGAAAGGCTCTAGTGTTTTTTTCTGGATTACAGAGAAAATCTAGGAAACAGTTCTTTCTAGTACCGTCTTCCTCTAGCTAAACTCAAGACACTTTTTGGCAAGTGTGCAACACTTAAAGGACTCAACATCCAACACTCTTGACAGGTGTATCAGGTTTTAAGTGAGGTATTCTATCCCTATCGTATATTTACGATATATAAACCATGTTAACGCCCAGGACTCAATCCAACAAAACCCCTTACTCGATCTGATCTCGCTCACTGATCTTTCGTTTCGCCTCATTAATCTTAAGTGTAATCTCTTTAAATTGTTTCAGTAGGGGGAAGTCTCAGCTCTGATCTTGTCTGTTCCGTGCACATTCCTCATCACACTGTGGGACTGTACCTTAACCTAGCTGTAAAGGTACTGGACTATGGACCAGAAGGGCCTGGGTTTTATATCTGCCACAGTTAGGTCCCTGAGCAAGGCCCTTAACCCACAATTGTTTGGATTGTAAGACTGTATTAATTTTAAGTCGCTCTGGATAAGGGCGTCTCCGAAATAATGTAAATCACACTACTGACTAGCAATAGCTGAAGTTTTTACGTTTTATCTTCTGTGTATTTGGTGTCCTCATTGTGTCCTGGTGTGTCTTGTATATGTGCTTTTGTATGTCTGTAACACGTTTCCTTTCTAGCTTAGTTCTGACAATGGGCAGGTAGCTACTAATATTGAATTCAAGTGTACTCATTTGTTTGTCATCTCTGTTAACACTGATGCATTTGTTCTGTTCTAATCTACAGATTGATGCTACATTCATTAAGGCGCTTGCTTTACTGACACTCAGTAATATGGTACAGAGATGGCTGCAACTTTTATTTGTCCTGTGAGCCTATCTGGAAAACATATCACTCCTGAATAGTTCCAGACTTTCTACTGGTCGTTGCTACAATGTGTTTGTACTTAAACCACTAAATAAATATCATATGAATGAAATGAAATTAAGTCTAAAACCTTTGTTGTACACGTATGCTAACGGGAACAAATGGCTCTGAAACCAATCTCCAACCTATTGTAGGTGACAGTATATTTCAGGGTCATGCAACCCCCCAAATCACAGCCCAAATGTCCCTATGTGATGCCTCTGCACCAACTGGAAGGGACGACCAGGGCTTGAATCCAGGGAACTGCGTTAATAGTCTGGTGTATCACACCACGTTTTATTGATTTTCTAAATGACAACGTTTCAACACAACCTCTGCAAGAAGCTCAGATAAAACACACACACAGACACACACACACTTTATTAGGTACACCTCGCTAGGACCCAGTAAATCAGCAGTTTTGAAACACTCAGTCCAGCCCATCTAGCATCAACAACCACAACCTTGCCACATCCCAAGTCCCTTAAATCTCCCTTCTCGCCCATTCTACAGCACCGGTTTGAACTTCAGCAGGTCGTCTTGACCATGTCTACATACCTAACTGCATTGTGTTACTGCCGTGCGATTGGCTGACATTTCAATTAATGATCAGTTGAACAGGTGTACCTAATAAAGTGGCCAGTGGGTGTATTTCTGTAAATCTGAATGACGCCACCATATAGAAATGTTTGCATATATTTGTAGACGATACACTTCTGTTTTCATGATTGCCCATCTGGAACAACAAAACGTTGAATTTGACCACTAAAATTTGGGTGCTAGGCAATATTTTAAGAGCATTTCTCAAGGACTCTGATTGGAACATGGTGCTATATGATCGGGTATATTTTTGGATTGGATTAACCGTACAGGTTCGGCTGACTCTCGGTCACTCAGTGGATCATCGATCACCACACAGTTCTGTCTTTCATCGACGTGAACCATGAAGTATTTCGGCAGGATTGTGGAGTAGTTTGCCATTGCTTTCTCCCCCTCTCCTGTTTATCCAGCTGTTTCCAGTTACACGGCTGGGGTGTTTTGCATACACAAGTCAATGACAATTTAGAGACATTAAAATTATCCTAACGCACATGTCCCGGAGTAAACCCGGAGTAAACCCGGAGTAAACCCATGCAGGCACGGGGAGGACATGCAGAATCCACACAGAAAGGACCCAAGCCACTCCACCCTGGGATTGAACCCGGGGACCTTTTTGCTGTGAGGCAGCGGTGCTACCCACCGAGCCACCGTGCCGCTCCCAGGTTTATTTAGATAAAACTTAATAAATATAGTGATGAAGGGTAAAGAGTGATATAAACACAACGTTGTCAGCAAAATTCAAGTGGATTCTGCTTTGCATTAGTTTACTATTCTAGTATACCATAAATGGTTTAAACGAATTTGGACACTGGGTCCAGCTGGATTCTCAAAGGTTTCATGTTACAGGAACGAAAGCAACATTAATAACTAAAAACAGCCGTTACACAAATCAGAACCAGCAGCTGATCGAATCACCTCCACCCTTCACTTTACTGAGTAAAATAACCACCACTTACCTCCAACACACAGCAGTGACATCTCTCTCTCTCTCTATCTGTCTCTCTTTCTCTCGCTCGCTCGCTTTCTCTCAGGGCTTTAGAGCCTATTTGTGATATTAGAATGTATTTATCCTTCAAACATTAAAAACCCTAACGCTAGCTCGTGTAACGCTGACTGAAGCGTTTAACCGTTAAAACTGAAGAAGCTGGAGTGCCCGCCCCGTTTTGCTCCGAATAAGCTCCAAAAATAAATAAAAGACGAACAGCTCGGTGTCTTCGTCTCCGACAGTGGCGTATGTCTTTCCTGCTTAAAAGTGCACGGCTGCTCTGTAAATTTGCCTGATTTTTTCCGTCTCGTCAGCCTTTCGTGAGCAGCCACACAGCCATCTTGTTCAGCACCGCCGTTACGAGGAGAGCTACTACCGTGACGTCACGCTGAAAGCGCGTGAACCGGACTGACGCGGGAACACCTGATCACCCCGAGCTTTATTAACCCTAAACACCCTAAAACAATTATTATTATTATTATTAATAAAATATATATTATTACAATAAATACTGACAAATACCAATGAACACGTTCACAAACTATTGACCCATGTGCTTATACCCAGTTACCATTTCATGAGGTACCGTGATGGGACTGTTGTGGCCTAGTGGTTAAGATACTGGACTATGGGCCAGAAGGTCCCGTGTATCGTCTACAAATATATGCAAACATTTCTATACGGTGGCATTCAGATTTACAGAAACGCACTTACTGGAAACTTTATTAGGTACAACAACTGATCATTAACTTGAATATCAGCCAATCACACGGCAGTAACACAATGCATTTAGGTATTTAGACATGGTCAAGACGACCTGTTCAAACTGTGCTTCAGAATGGGCCAGAAGGGAGAGTTAAGTGACTTTGGATGTTGTAAGGTTGTTGGTGCTAGACGGCTAGTCCAAGTGTTCCAAAACTGCTCATTTACTGGGTCCAAGCAAAGTGTACCTAATAAAGTGTATGTGTTTTTAATCTGAGCATCTTGCAGAGGTTATGTTGAAATGTTGTCCAGGATCCAGGGTTCAAATCTCACCTGTGCCGCAGTTGGGTCCCTGAGCAAGACCCTTAAGCCCCAATCGCTTGGATTGTAAGACTGTATTCATTGTAAGTCGCTCTGGATAAGGGCGTCTGCTAAATGAGATAGATGTAAAAGTGAATGTATATGTACCCTATGAGCTACTCTAACCCATAAGTGTAGTATCTGGGCCTGCACAATTTGTCAGGGACATCACAGGACCACCGCCAGCAACATATATGTGAAGGGCTGTGGCAAAAACAAGCTATACTCACATTATGAACTGAATGCTTATTGTTAATTTCTTATTACATATTTCTTGCGTGAGTGTACGTGGTATCATCTAACCACTCATTTAATGATTAAAGTTAAAATCAAAGGAAGTAACATTATTTTTAAACATATCACATTTAAAGATGTTAAGCTTCTGCTTTGAAGTAGATATGGAAGCCTGGCAGAAACTTATTATTATTATGGGATATATACCACTATTTTTAGTTGCATAGGTTTTTGTGTTATTTGTCATTTTAAGTATAATTTAATTGTCAGAGATGGGTAAATCAGTTACCTCTAGGCATTTGTCTATATATTTCTGTTTTGTTAAGCCAAATGAAACTTCCTATTCTATTTTCCTTTAATCAAATTGTTGGCCGAGTTATGAGCACCGGTCACATATGGTATTTCTTAAGAACAAAAGACTGACTTTGTGTGCTGTTTTGTAGGACATGGTTCCTCTATAACCCTCAACTCCAAACTCGTGGTTATTGGAACAAATGACTTTATGCCCTTGCCACAACAGTTATAATACTTTTGCCAGTTCCAGGTATTTTAAATGCATTATCTGCTTAATCCTAGGAAAGCTGGTGCCTAGCTGGCAGCACAGGGTGCAAATCCATCTTACAGTCACACACAGAAACACCAAGTATAACCTAACATGCATGTCTTGGAATGTAAAACCACAGTAGGACATTCAGACTCCACACAGATGGGATGGGATTGAACCAGGGATCTCGGAGCTGCGAAACAACCCTGCTAACCACCTCACCACCGTGCCGCCCCAATCGCAGGTTATGAATGCGTTATCAATTTCTTAAGTAAAAACATTAAAAGTATCATTTCAGCCAGAATTGTGTCACTGCCATATCTCTACATTCATGGTGCAGTTTGGTGCATCCTTTTCTAGCTCTTCATCACTGTCAGTTTCTAACCGCAGGACTCTGTTAAGTGGAGGACAATCTCTCAACCCCACAATGATGTGGAGAGATCTAAAACCCACAATAAGCTCGTGCTAGGGCTACACACACGTTTGGCAGGGGGTTCTTGTTTGTTTAACCGTATAGGGGTTCTTCAATAGTCGATTCGTTCTACCATCTTAACTTTACACCTATTCTTTCACTTTTCCTAGATGTAATCAACATAGGTATTAGTGTTTTCGAAAACTGTAGGAACACGTTGCATTGTAAGGGCAAAGTATTTAAAATGAAGCTCAAAAACGGCCAGGAAGAAAGTAAGTGCTGGTGCTGCGATGCAATGTCACCATCTGCTGGATGCGATGTGATTCAATAACTGTCCAGAGAGCGGAAGTGGTGCAAACCCATGCTGCTCTTTCTTTAAAAACTGGGAAAATGAGGCGCAGATGAGATGCTCAATTCGCTTTCGTTTTCTACGGAAGCTGATTTTGATAGTGAAATCAAAATAAATTACCAAAATAGATTTTTAGGTAAGAAGGAGTACAGCAGAGACACACAAATATAAGCTAAAACGGTTCAAATGACACGCGCGCACACACACACACACACACACACACACACACACACACACACACACACACACACACACACACACACAC
>JAUZST010021194.1:0-32322 GCA_034779995.1 Parotocinclus haroldoi
ACCCACAATTGCTTGGATTGTAAGACTGTATTAATTGTAAGTCGCTCTGGATAAGGGCGTCTGCTAAATGCTGGAAAATGTAAAAATGTAAAATGTAAATGATCATCTCGAGCTTGCAACCAAACAATAAGAATGCATATTTTGTTTGGATATAGTTCCTCCTGCTAGGGTCAAATGTATTAGAGAAAAAGGTTAGCACCTTGGTATAATGACCATACTCATTACTTTAATGCAAAGACCAAGCAGTCTATAATAAGCTCTGTAGTTATCTGTAAAGTCATTGTATTTATCAAACATTTCAGTCAGGATTCAGGCCTCGTCATTGTATTGAAACAGCATTAATAAGGGTACTTGATGACATGTTAATATAATCAGAGGAGTTTCTTTTCTTGGTAGATTTGAGTGCAGCATTTGACACTATAGATCACGAGATCTTACTGAATAGATTGCAAAACACTTGATGTAAACATATAAAGCTGTACACGACCTGGCCCCGCGTGAATTCTTAAGTGAACTCTTAATTCGTTTACAAGGATTTCTTTTAGTTCCTAGAATTAAAAAGTAACAGCAGGGGGAAAAGCTTTCTCATACATCACCCCCTAACTATGGAATAAATTACTCACTTTAGTTAGGGATTCAGACGCTCTCCTAATTTTTAAGTCTAGGCTAAAAGCCTTCTTATTTACACAGACCTTTGGTTAGATCTAGACTGGGACGCACGGCTCAGGTTACCAGGGCTGGAGTCTGTTGTCATGCCCTGACCTTTGGCTGTTAGTCTCTGGTGGGTGATCTGGCTGAGCCAGACTTCGGTCCTCCTGATCTTAATTTGTGCAATGTTGCCTTAACTAAGGGCAGAGCTGGGGGTTCACAGTCAAATAGATTTATGGCGATCTGGGATTTTGGGTCACTGTCTTCTTGCCTCCTTAGTGCAATCACTCAGATTTGTTAATTGCTGGGGAGATGGGTTGCTTATGTCTCACATCATCCATCTTGGTTGTTGCCTTCTGCTCTTTCTAGCCACGCTGCTATAGGTAATGTTGCCAGAGTTTAATGCTGCGCATGGCATCAGTGTTTGTTAATAGAATCTGTGCACTTCATCAATAAGTAACTACATTTTCTCTTTTCTCTCCCTACACCCTACGATGTTCTTCGACTTCCAACTGGGCAGAATTCGGTGTTTAGTGTGGGTTAAGATGGCACGGCCAGATACAGCAGTGCTACTGGAGTTTTTAAACAGTGTTGACTCACTGCACTCTCTGTTATCTGCCTAATTGCTCCACCTTGTAGATGTAAATCCACATCGATTGCTAATGTTAAACCAACTAGATATCATTGGTACTGCTGCTAAAATTCAGAGTACAGTGTTTGCAGTGTCTAATGTTTACATGTACTCCAAAATGCTCCCACTACTTTGGGAGATAACTGCACTGCTGCCCTCATTCCCCTTCACTGTCGTAATGGGTTTGAGTATTTATAGTCTTGCATCATTGCACATGCTACTGCGCAGTAGCTATTGTTTTATGTAGCACTGCTGTCCTGGTGGAACATTATTTTGTTTCAGTGTGTACTGTACACTACTGTATATGGTTGAAATGACAATAAAAAACACTTGACTTAAAGTTAAAGACAGTAGGTCAACTATTGTAGCACAGTTTGTGTTAGTCATCCTCTAATCCTTCATTAGTGCTACAGGACGCCGGTGGCTGGACTATTTTCAGTCCAACAGTAACACTGAGGTGTTTAAAAACACCAGCAGCACCACTACTCCACTCATACCAGCCACCAACTATCCACAGATGCAACATTTGAATGGGGAATACGGAACACTAGGCCAAATACCCATAAACCATTTTTCCCCCATGGCCGTTTCATTTGAGAGAGCAAACCAGTAGTACATACCAATAGATGGCATGATTGCCACTGTGCACACGTTTCCACTATCAGGCTGCACACAAATAAATAAAAGCCAAAAATATATCTGTAAACAATTCCACACAAGGCGGGTCGAAAAAGAAATACAGACACAAGTGGTACATAGTACATCTTTATAGAAAAAATAACTTCATATGGCAGGGGAAAAAAGATTTTTTTTGCTTGATTTTCCATGTTTTGACATTTTTTTTCGTTTCAATTGTTTTTTGTTTTTTTTAAAACATCCCTACATTTACGTGGTAAATAACAAACAACTTGGCTAAAGCCACACGCATTCAGTCTTTCAGTCTCCACCAGGGATTAGAAGGAAAGCCGTATGGGGAAGCAGTCCACTGCTGCTCTTTGATGTTACACAACAAGGCAATTCGGAAGAAACCAATCGAGACCAATGCTGATGATAAGCAAACTACTGCACATATATGCTTCAAAAAATGTGGAACATCTTGATAGTGCTGAAGGTTGGCTCCTCCTAGGTCTGTCTGACTGCTGGAGCAGCAGGTAGCAGCTACCAGACAGGGCTGAGTGTAGCACACTTGACTGAAACCTCCAGCACTGAAGCAGCACCACCAGTCCGAGTTTGCTTTACTGATATAAAGCTGAAGGCACTGCGCTTAGTAAGCTCCGTCTCTTTAACGTAATACACCAGGGACCACATAGTGGGCTGAACTTAACAATCACTGCAGAGTCTCCACAAGCACGTTTTAGCACATAACGAAATGCATTCTCCGGCTTCCTTTTGATATGTGATTGGTCTTCGTCCAACAGTCCCCCAGTGCTGTACCAGATGAAAGACAGCGCCATGGCTGTTAAAATTCAGCACAACTTGCCCCACTTTCTCTTTCTTTCCAAAACAAGAAGAGTCAACTAGAGAAACTGGCTATGTTTAGACAGGCGTCACGTGATTATTCCCCTATATCCTTCTAACGTATATAAAGTTGAGCTCAAAACCCAGTTCCAGTCCTGTCCAAATCTGCAGCTCCAATTAGGTTAGGAAAAGGAAATGATACAATTTGTGAACGACACACCGTCTGAACATAGCTATAGTAATGCAATATGTTTTAAAATAAATAAAATGACGCATCGTCCATGGTTTTTGTCAGCTCCACCATACGAGTAACACCTCTGCACCACTTCAATACTATCATGGCTTTATCTAGCAAGTAACCCAAGTTTGGCCTTTCCACAACCAACACGTTTGCAGAAAGTATGGCATCAGCATGGTACCAGTGACGTAGGCGTCACCAGGCCATTTGTTCTAGTAACAGTTACAGCTGCTCAGTGGCAATGCAGGTCACTTACACAGTTCTGTGCAAAAAAGTCCAGTGCAATGAAACAGTTTGTGCAGGTTAATTACAGGAAGCATCATGGCAGACTGACCTTTATCACAATATAAAGCATCACAGAAGACACTGAAGATCACTGAACTGCTTTTCCAAAAGGAGTCCAGGAGGGAAAAAAATCCTTCATCTTAGCAGAATGGATCAACATATAAAAATGAAGCTTATTCGAAACTCTTGGCAGAGTAGGAGTGTAGGCTACATCACAAAACGTAGAGCTGCAGTAAAAGTCCTAAAATTGAAAAGTGCAGACAGATTTGAAAGGGATTCAAATGCAGCACCAGCTTTTACTAAGAATTAATCTTATTTTTTCTTTTTTCACCCTTGATAAAGCAGGGGTAAAAAGGTTATGAAAAATGGTTTTGTGGTTAACAAGCTTAATAAAACACAATATATATATATATAAGGACATTTTTTTCCTTAATTGAACATGTATTTATAAAGTAGTTGAAAACAATTTGAGAATTTTAGATTAGAACTTCTTGTTTTTCCAAACACGTTCCCATGTATCTGCTTAACTTGAGTGTTTAGAAACTGGTAAGAGACCCAAACTCCATTAAAAATCTGTGGAGTGACATCAGAGAAGATGAAAAATCTGGACCGACTCTGTATACTGGAGTGTCTTATCTCATCAAGCATTACAGAAGATTCAGTGCTGCTCTGCTGGCAGTGGAAGGTCGAATAAATTATGTTCAATTAACAGAACTGTTCAGTGTGAGATTACACCAATTACCACAACTGCATTTTTAATAACCTTTGTAAGCAATGGTGCCGATGTTTTTGGGACTGACTTGAATCAAGAGGTTTGTGCCCGTTTATGCTAGAAGTACTATTAAAGCAAAGTTATAGCGATGCGATATGTTGATACGCACACATATGTACACCATCTCACAAAAGTGAGTACAACCCTCGCATGTTATTATACCTTTTCACAGGACAACGCTGAAGATATGATGCTTACAACATAAAGCCTACAGCTTGTATAACGGTAAGTTTACTGTGCCCGCAAAATAACAACACACAACCTCTAATATCTAAACTGCTGGCAACAAAAGTAAGTAAAAGGGCCAAATTGTGCCCAAAGTGTCAATATTCTGTGTGGCCACCATTATTTTCCAGCCCTGCCTTAACTCTATTGGGCATGGAGTTCACTAAAGCTTCACAGGTTGCCTCTGGAATCCTCTTCCACTCCCCCATGACGACACCACAAAGCTGGTGGATGTTAGAGACCTTACACTCCTGTACAGATGCTCAATATGGTTTAGGTCTGGCACCTTTGGTCGTCATTATCATGTTGGAATACTACAATGCGGCCCAAGGGGATCATGCTCTGCTTCAGTACATTACGGAACATTCATGGTTCCCAAAAATGAACTGTAGCTCCCTACAGCCCCAAACCATAACGTTACTACCACCATGCTTGACTGTAGGCAGGACACGTCTTCATACTCCTCGCCTGGTTTCCACCATTGTCACTTAGGCATGTGCTCACTTTAGCTGCCAGCTGTTTAGATATTAATGTTAAGTCATTTTGAGGGCAATCTGCATTGTTATACAAGCGGTAGACTGACTGCTTTACATTGGATCAAATTGTCCCATGAAAAGGTATAATAAAACAGTTCCAAAAATGTGAGGGGTGTAGTCACTTGTGAGATACTGTATACACACACATAGGTATGCGCTGCTTAACGTCTCCAATATGTTTTGTGAACCTGGCATGTTGTCCAATCACCATATTATACCTATATATATCATACATTATATAGCAAAGCTATATGGCAACTGCAGTGTAGCAATATTGACTAAACAGACAAGATCCCGTATACACACAGTAATATAGTTACATTGTCCGACCGTAAGCCGCACTAAGCTGGAACAACTGCAGCTGTCCCACAATCCAGGCACAGTTTACGTGCAGCAGAGCACAGATCCAACCCATCTAACAGCATATAAAGAGCACCACACCAGCCAAACTGCTCATGCTGACGCCGGACCCACTCTTGCTGATTCTGCTGCTCTCTTGCAGACTCATCTGGCTGCACGCGGTTCAATTCGGCGTGCCGAGACACAAACCACTGTACGCAGACTTCTGTGCGATTAGAAGCTGTCCACATTTATGTTACGCAACGCATACCTATATATAATGTCTGTGTATGTGTGTTTTGTTCTGAGCTTAAACCGAAACGCACCATGACACCATGTTTAGCATTCATTGTCTGTTCACAGAGCTACAGTAAACATCAACTTTTGGAAAGGCCGAGTGATTCAGGTTTGTCCAAGTCTTACTATGCAGTACTTTATAACTGAAAATGGTACTTGCACTTCTCCTTTCCTCATTTGTCAGTCAACAGAGAAGCAACTGCCAAACCAGCAACAATAACAGACTACACAAACAATATAATAAAGATAATTGCACATTAACCATCTAGAACAAGGATATACATACTGGAAAAAAAAGAACACACACATAGAAAAGTACATAGTTGAGGCTGTAGAAAGTAACGAAGGAGTAAAGTAATGACATGCAAAGAGAGAGAGAGAGAAAGAAAGATTGTTTTCCACCTTCAAGTGTCATTTTGAAGACTTTTCACAGCAGTACCTTAAGTCACATTTTAGCAACCTTTGAAAAAAGAACACAACAGATATGGATAAGAAGAGATATTGCTCTTCATAGGTCCATTTGGCTCTTCCCGTCATTTTAAGCACTTATTTGATTTCCTTGCTAGGTCTTTTTCTGTACCATAAGCAACTGTGCAAACTCCGTCTTTCTCTCCGATCGGAGATGTGCTGGTGTCCTAGGAGATCATGTACTGAGTGATCGCTCTGAGGGCATAGAGCAGCTCAGCCTGCAGCCGAGCCTCCATCACCAGCAGATTCACATGGACCTGAGAACACAGATACACAGCGTTGTACTTGATATAGCAATACAGTCTACAACCCCAACTTAGAAAGAGGACTGTATGGAAAATATATTTACTCCACTCACTGCAGACAGTGAATCCCAATCCCAAGATAGGTTAATTGTTTATTTTACATTTTTAAATGAACAATCTATTCTGCATTTATGGTCTGCGGCACAGGCCAAACACAAGTTGGGGTGGGGCAATTCAGAATTGAGGTTAAAATATAGTCTTTTAGCAACAAAAGGTGGGCAGAGGAACTCCACTTTGTAAACAAATGCACGATATTTTCCAAATGTGTAAAATAGAAAAAAAAAAAACCACACTCAATTGATCTCTGGTACCTCAGACGGCATCACAAGAACCGCCATTCAGCAATAGCTGGTAGAACCACATGGGCAAGGGATTACTTCTGCACACCGTTATCACACACTGCTATACAGAGTAACATTCACAAATGCCACTTAAATTTTCACAGAGCAAAAAAGAAGCCACATTTTAACCATGCTAAGAAGTGGTATCGGTTTCTCTAGGCTAAGATGTATCTGGGATGGACTATCACACAGTGGAAACAATATGCAATATGCTCACATAAATCAGTATTTCAGATTTTCAAAATGCAACAATGACAACACTGTACTGTTGAAAATCCTAAGATGTGTTTGCAAGAAGAATGAGACAATATGAAAAGCCGACACACTTCACTGCCTGGTATCCTTCGGTGCCGAAGCATCTTTCAAGTGTTGTGGGAACTACTTTTTTGGAATGTGTTTCAAGCCTGAAATGCAGGAATGGATGTTTAATAAGAAATAAAAAATAAAGTTGACCAGAAACAAAAAAAAAAAAGCTTTTGGGACCATACTGTCTGTAATGAAATACAAGCCAAAGTAAATTAAACTTTAGTGCAATTTCAATTTTTAATGAAATTTCTCATTTTTTACATTTCTACAATTTTAGTCCTAAATTTCCATTAATAAAAGAATAGTCATAGTGATGTAATTTGGTAAACTGTTTTCGTTTTTGCTTTAGTAGACTAGAGCAATTTATTCACACAATTATCTGCAGTTTATCTTGCTGAAAGCTGCAGTGGTTCCTGAGCTTCTCTCTAGCAGAAATACATCATCAACTGGCCACCAATCCACTGCATGACATCACCCACTCCCTCACACACAGGGGTAATTTAAAGTAGCCTAGGCTCCACCTACAGGTATCTATTTGGAAGGTGTACTCTAGAGTATGTTGAGCTTATGTGATGTTACTGCAGTCAAAAAAAGCATGAACAAACTACATTCAGATCCCTCCTATATGGACTACCGTTCTCCAAATGGCAATCAGAAAAATAACTGAAGCTCTATCTATACGCTCCCCCTTTGTTTTAGACAGTCCTTAATTATAAGCCATTTGAATTTCATCTTATAGCTTTCAAGCTTTAGACTGTGAAACAGCAGAGCTCCCTATATAACCTGCTCAAGTTAGAGATGCTGCACCAATAATATGCATATAACAAGCAGGCGAAGAGGACCAATCAAATTCTCTGTTTTAACTGTATTAAACAAAGCTTTTGTTAACTCAATATGCGTTATTGATTGCATTTTTTGTTTCTCAAATTACAGTCCTATAGTATTCTAGGCGATTTTTCAACGCAATTTGTACAGTCCACACATTTTAATGCAAGTCCCCCACAAATTGTTTACAATGCATTAATTACACAAGTAATACTGTGATAATATTTCTGATATACGTTTTTAAGTTCAACAGACATTTAGGTCTCGCTTTATTTTTGCCAGTAACTAAACCTTTTTTTTTTTTTTTTCCAAAGTTTCATTTATAAACTTAAACCATTGTATTAACAGGGGAAATGTAAAATTCAATAAGGATAACTACCTTCTCTGAAGCTTTGAGAGGGACCCAGGGCAGAGGACATAAAGTGTTCTTAGTGGAGTCTGGGTAGCAGGCTACAGCCTTAATATAAAGCTTCAGCCCACGCTCCAGCAGCTGGTTCACTTCCCCATAATCATAATCATCATACCTGTGGAAACATGTTGGTCATATACTTTGCTACCAAAGCATGAGTAAATCAAATATGAGATCAAAGTAGCCCAAAGGCCCTAAAGCAATACATCAGCGTTTTTACTTAGTCAGTAGCACCGTATGTTAATATGCACTGTACTAAATAAAAAAAAGGAAGACGTGTTTGTGCATGTTGATAAAACTTTTTAAAAAATTATAACGTCAGCAGCAGACGATAGTTCACTTTTACACAAAACCTCATATACCTCACACAATGCTTTCATTAATTCTTACATGGTATCTGTAAATAGTACCTTAATCATTTTTCTACGGGTGTGCGTCGCTTAACGTTACACTCGCCCATCACTTGGGTACGCTGCCTAGTTTCTAATGTCAGTCACTATTTTATTAGTTCCACTTACCACACAGATGCACTGTGTAGTTCTACAATTACAGACAGACTGTGGTTCACCGGTTTCTCTAAATGCTTTCTTATTCCCTTTACTCTGTTCTCCAATGGTCAGAACCCTCACTGGTCAAGCACAGATCAGGTACTACTCTGGTGATGGATCGTCCTTAGCACCGCAATGTGGTTGTAATGCGTTACTTGTGCAGGTTACAGTGGATCAGACACAGCAGTGCTGCTGGAGTTTCAAACACCTCAGTGTAACTACGGGACTGAAAATTGTCCACCAATCAAAATATCCAGCTGTCAGCATCCTGTAGGCAGGATCCTGTAAGCACTGACGAAGGAGTAGAGGATAACTAACACCTCTCTAAAAGATGAGTTACTTTCTCTGACTTTACAGCTACGGAACAGTGAGTAAATGCTGTGTTTGAAAACATAGACGAAATGAGATACGTCAAATTAAAAGGAAATTCTCCAACAGAAGCGAATTTGCAACTGTCTCAAGCTTTGGAGTACAGACAGACCCTGCAAGGAATCCACCCAAGGAAAAGCCTGCTCTACTGCAACAGCTAATCTATGCAGCAAGCTCATTTATAGTTTAAGTAGGTTATCTTACTAAAAATTATGATTATATTATAATATGTATATACTATAAAAATCAATATAATTATATCATCCTTTATTATTAATATCATTAAGCTATGAATGAATATGCAAATGGACAGTGCCTGAATGGAAGTTAGGCTGCACATACCTGTATACGTACACCCTAAAACGGAAACTGTAAGCAACAAAGAGTACGAAAAAGAAATATGAACAGTCATTGTACCTAATTCCATAGATGAAATGGATGTAGTTCCAGATGGCTCTCTTAAGGTCATGATCACGAGGGGACGGGAGCGAGGCCACACTGCGGAACCGCTCGTCCAGCAAATGTCCGATGTCAGAATAAAGTCGGTTTACCAAGGAGAAACCGTGATCCTCCCACGAGTAGTCCTAGACGCAACCAATACACAATATCAGTATTTACAAAAATACAGAATCATATGGAGTTTCATTATCTGAACAAAAGAGGCTGACATATGCTCTATATTAGATCCTCTGCTGCTAACGGTTTCAAAGCAAGGCCACTGCACTTAATATGAAAATATGAAGAATTGCCATGCTGTAACTTAAAATGGCTATCTGGTCCTCACCTGTACCCGCAATACTTGGAAATGGTCCTCCTCCCGTCGTACAAATTCCTGGTACCCAAAATCTGGATCCTTGATGAAACGGGACGGGTCTGTGGAGCACACCACCTCTTCCTCCTCTTCCTCCTCCGCATCTGATTCAGAACAGACAAAGAAGGGACACACGAATCAGAGATAGGTAGGGTCTGAGCTAGGGATGCACCAAAATGAAAACTTGTCAGAAATAAAAAATTTAAAAAAAGAAACATTTGGATGAAGGTTGTTTACCAAATATGTTTTTTTTTGCAGATTTTCATTGTTTTTGCCATTTTTTCTACGTGTAATATGTCTTGCGTTTTTTCAAGCAAGAAAATGATTTCTTACTGGAAAAAAAGAAAGCACAAATGTCTAAATGCAAAGGTAATTTGTAATAACTGCAATTAAAAATATTCAAAATGAAAATGAAGTGATTGAAAAAAAGAAAGATTCGATTTTATTTCATTAAACAAGTTCACCAGAAAAACAAATGAAAAGCCAAAGAGTGTTGTATGATTCTGCAAATGAGATGTAAACTCTATAGTGATTCAGGAGCAAGTGACATATTCTTGGCGGTGAACAGAAGCATGTCGGCATCCCCTAACTTTTGGGAGCAGTGTAGTTTGCAACTACATACGTATAGAATTTATTTGGATGATTATGTAGAAGACTTATAAATAACGAATGAATTGCATTGCGCTTGTTGTTCTGTGTCCCAGGTGTTAAATAGGAATATAAACATAGTTTTTAGAATTTTCGCATCCCAAGATAAGGTTGCCAAAACAGATCTCACACAAAAGGCCTTCCATGTTCCCTCATATTTGCTTCTGTGTCCTGTTTTTCTGCTCCCCTTATCACAAGGACTAGAATCAAGCCTTTTTCGAGCGTTCATGCAGACGGTGTAAACAATCAGTAACATAGCAGACTGTCAGTAAGGAAGCTTTACAAAAGAGAATACCCTACATAGCAGCACTCATGAGGTCAATGAGACAGACCCGAAAAACACTCGGTAGAGAGCTAGCGCATTCGGGTCTAGATATTTCTTGAAAAAGAAGGCGCAAATGTGCAGAGCCCCGTTTCCACACAGACTATATGTCTGCTGCATTTACAAAAAACTCCTTGGTCCAAACTGGCCTTAATTTGATTGTGACATCTAAACTGCGATTGCTCATTATAAATCATTTGGCCTTTTTACTTATTTTCACACAGTTGCCGAATATTTGGCGCATCCCTAGTGTGAGAAAGGGAACCTAATAACAGAGATGCTTACACTGATAATGCGTAAGAATGTCTTACCAAGACACAACCTACCTATATGCAGGAGTGTGTGAGACTGTCGACCTGGATTTCCTTTTCTTTCTTTCTCCTCCTGTGACCTATGAATTCCTTCTCGTAGACAAGCAAAATCACTGCTCGAGTCTAGGGACTTTAGAAGAGTGAAAAGACAATCATTATTAGAAAAATCAAACAGACATCAGACACAAATCTAAGACTTTAACATGCTATGAAGTTATCATGTGAGGACTGGACTGCTCACTGCTGTTCACTGAGTGTTTAACTGGTTTAAAGGGGTTTCAGTAATAATGATGCAATCCATGGTTCAACATCTAAGAGTTCTGCTCTCAGGGTGGGACAGATGGCATTAATGTTTCCACTGTTACTCACTGAAACACAGCCTAGTCGTAGTTATTGTGATATGTATACACACTAGGGGCACCACGGTGGCTCGGTGGGTAGCACCGCTGCCTCACAACAACAAGGTCCTGGGTTGTTTTTTTTTTGCATGTCCACCCCGTTGCTGCGCGACTTTACTCCGGGTACTCGGGTTTCCTCCCACAGTCCAAAGACATGCGTGTAAGGTTAACTGGTGTCGCTAAATTGTCATTGACTTGTGTATGCAAAACACCCCACCCCAGTCCCAAGCCCGGATAAATGGGGAGGGGTGGAGAAAGCAACGGCAAACTACTCCACTATCTTGCCGAAATACTTCATGGATCACATGGATAAAAGACGGAAATGTGTGGAGATCGATGATCCATCAAGTGTCCGAGAGTCGGCTGCGACTGTACGGTTAATCCAATCCAAATACAGTATAGAACAGTGGAGGCTGTTTTGTGTGTCTTGAAGAAAGTCAACACTAGCATTCACTCTTTTAGATTAGCAGCTCTCATGTGAGAGGTTACACTCAGTTATTGGGATTGTTTCGATTATAGACATACATTAAGATGGTAGCTTTGTATAAGAATATCGTGATATTTTCTGTGAATCTGTTAATAACCAACAACGATTATGTTATAATGGGATATCCAAACATTGTAGATGTTTAAAGGCGGTACTGTTTTACAATATAAAGGCGTCTGAGTACCTATTTGATCTCTCATATATGTATCTTTTATATATATATATATACACACACACACACACACACACACACACATATACATATATATATATATATATATATATATAAATAAATGCCTGTAGAGATGTGCCTGACCTGCAAGAACTCCATTAAAATTGTGAAGCATGGTAAGCACCATGTTACAAAAATACTCTGAGTATATACTGCATTTAAAGTAGAGATGCTAAAATCTAATACTTCTGAATCATCAGCATGTCTCAGCACTGATCTAACTAATAAGCAAACACAGTTTAAAGCTCGAACTATGCTGAAAGCACAACTGAATTGTGAATTAACGCTAGTGAAAGCATTGTGTTTTTCATTTTTATTTGTGGCTGTGTTTGTGGTGCTGTCCTGCAAAGCGCAAGCGTGGCTACCTATAACCTGCTATACGAATTGGCTATATGATACTGATTGGCCTTGATTGATGCATTTCTAATTTTAAGTATGAGAAGTTGTTGGAACCCGACCTCTGTCAACCGCCTGAACAGTGAAGACACTGTTTTTTGTGGCTGTGTTTTACATGCTCGTTTTCAAGCTGTCTGTAATGGCAATGATTTCCAATGCTATGCCATCTTGAGAGAAAAAGCCATCTTTGTAAAGCCAAACCACCTCTAGGAGAGTGAGAATGAGCAACGTCTAGCGATTCGATCCATCCCCGTACACTGTGAGGCTGGTGACGTCAGAATTTTGTCTCCTTGAGCTGTTTGTTAACTCATATCTCTAAATTGTCAAGCATTTCTAGGTATAAACCTTTTGGGTCCCTATACTAGAAGGCATAGTTGTCATATGTTGGCACGTCATATATAGTCGACGTGTCGGCACACACAATGTTAAAACAACATTTAAGATACTGTGACATCAATATAACATAATACATATAACACACCTTTAGTGTAAAGCTGTATATACAAGAAAAGGGAGTAAAAAACAATGTTTACACTATATTAAACGTTGGAAACATTAACATTAACATTAGCTATCATTAACATAGCAACATCTGAACTCAAATTCAAAGCTCTTACCCTCCTGCGGGGTGGGAAGGTGGCATTGCCATTGGCAGCATCGCAGAGGCAGTAGTCTGGTGGTGTTCCATGTGGGACTCTAGGACCAGGATTGCTATCCTGTTCCGAACTAAACACAAAGCTGCAGAGGGCATGGCAGTGTGCCAGAAGCACCACGGCCTGAACCAGCTCAGCCAAAGACCAACAGTGTTCCCCTGGCTTCAGTAAAGCCTGTAGAGATAATGGTGGGTTCAACTCAGCTCTCTCTCATAGATATACACATATGTACACAAACACACACACACACACACTATATATACACAGTGTTCCCTCACCACTTCACGGTTCACCTTTCGCGGACTCGGTGCATCGCGGGCTTTCAAAAAATAATAATGGTTTTTGCGGAACTTTTACATTTAATAAAGAATCACAAAATGTATAAAAAATTATATTAAATATAATTATTATAAATTATAAATCATAAAATATTACGAGATACAGTAAATAGCTGTTGCGTCTACTCAATGTGTAGGATATGAGGACGGAGCATGTGTGATACGAGAGTGATGTATGGCGTGTTCGGTGAAGAGAACGTTCAATTACTTTAGTGTGTTGCTTGATTATTCAACAGTTAAAAATGCTACAATAGTGTATTTACTCAGTGGATGAATACTCACCAAAAACGAGAAGTAAGACTAGAGCATCGGCCGCCTGAGTCGCTACTTGCTAACATGACAAGTTTTTATCTGTGGTGTTGTGTTCACTGTTTGTGAAAATTTCATTATAGACTGAATTCATTCAAGCTCTACGATGCCACCCAAAAGTTCTGCGGCTAAAATAGTGTATAAATACTTAAATAAATATAGCGACCTTAATTCGTGGATCCTGGAACGTAATCCCCGCGATAAAAGAGGGAACACTCTGTGAGTGTGTGTGTGTGTGTGTGTATACATACATACATACATACATACATACATACATACACACACACACGCACTCTGCGAGTATGGAGTACACTTCAGTTAACAAACTCGGGGATAGAAAATGTCGCTCAGTGTTTAGTCTACTCGCACGTTATTTAATAACATTTGGCTGCTCCTTCACTCCTTATGAACAGCAAGACGCTGATGATGATGAGCATATGTTACCACACAGGTAAATTATGAGCATGTAAACCATTGGTGGAACAAAGGACAATTGATTGGTCTCTCTTTGTGGTTCAAAGATGATGCACCACAGGGGGAGAAACAAACAGATTGAGAGGAATTGCATGGTTGCAACACATCATAGCAGGGAAACAACGGGAGAAACAAACAGAGAAACAGAAACTGCTTGGTTGCAACGCTGAGCACCACAGTAAAATACGCTTTTCAGTT
This sequence comes from Parotocinclus haroldoi, assembly GCA_034779995.1. Lineage (NCBI taxonomy): Eukaryota > Metazoa > Chordata > Actinopteri > Siluriformes > Loricariidae > Parotocinclus > Parotocinclus haroldoi. The sequence goes on from JAUZST010021194.1 coordinate 14,578, forward strand.
TCTCAAATATCAGCTTGCATCGTTAATGCAACAGTAAATACATTGCATGGTCAGATAAGACTCGCATTTAAACGTTTCTCAGTCCATAAATATGGGCTGTGTGTGACTTAATCAGTGGGATGCATGTAGATTTACAATTAGATCTTATTTTACCCATCTCACAAAGGGGGAAAACAAATCAGTGGCGGGTGTTAATATTTAATAAATCACAAGCCACTTTATTAGGTGGCTCATTATCCTACTGGGAGCTGACCTCACTTGAGTGTTTCTCTTTTACTGACAAATTCTCCGCAAACCATACACATGGTCGCATTGGGAATTCCCAGCAGTTTCAGAAATACTCAGATCAGCTCTTCTAGCAGTGCCGCACCGTGCCGCCCATATGCGTTCAGGCAACGTCTAAATGCAACTTTGCAAAACATACCGTGGATGTTAAGCAATGCATACGTGTATTACACCGTTTTAATGGCCAAACAATAGAAAAAAAAAGTACTGGGCACACTGTGCCTTTGCTATGCTTTAGTATGGAGCATTTAAATGGTACCTGAATGTGTGCGTGAGAAGTAAGCCAAGGCTGGTGAGCAAGCACTTTGTTTATGTGGTCAAGCTGCTGAAGGCGAGGTGGTGCTGCCTCTAGACCCTGCAGCCACAGTGGGTCACCCCCCACCCGCAGGAACTGAGCCGAGTGCAAAGACACCAGGTAGCTGCAGTGATGCCGTGCTGCAGCCTAAAGAAACAGACACGTACGGCATTTATAAATACATTTTATCGAATATCACAAAGCCAATAATAAAAAGAAATAATATTATCATAACGCTAATAACAAAACTATTGACTAAAGTGTAAATTGGTAAACATATTTAAGATTATTTGGCTTGTTCACTCTCACCACTGCTTGACTACCTATACATAATGCATATGGTTACTGTATCATGATTTATGTGCATATTATCTTGAACATTATTCCCATGGTCCAATTCATAGACAGTAGGTCACACTTTCTGTCTTAAGATGATCACGGACAGTACAATAACGATACTTGCCATGATGGCTATGTAGTGGCGGTAATGATGGGGCAGAGGCCCGTCCATGTTCAAAATGTAGTGCTGTGTGCGCAGGAAGCAGTCTAAATACTGTGGATGGGAGGCCATTTGTTGTGATACAGTGTCGAGACGCCCCCTGCTGGCCAAAGTCTTCATGCACAACGGAGAAGCACGATCCTTATCAGAGCTCACCTTCATCACCTGCACAGAACAGAATACAGTGAACCGTGACACAAATATATCCACAAGGGGACATTTAGGAACTTTCAGAAATAACCTGAGAATCAATCATGCTTTTCATGTCAACACGCGAGTCAGTTTGGCCTGACATTCATTACAGACTATTTGTTAGGCTACGGCTGGACAGCAGCATTGAATAAAGCTTTCTAAAATGGAGCAATAACCCTTGCTGACGGTTAAAATAAACGTGATGACAGGCTGGAAAAGAACGGATGGAAGGAAATAGAAGCAAAGCGCTAGAAGCACTCTACGAATAATTCCTAAGCCAAAAACAGGAAGGGAAGAAACAAACAAAGAAGGTCCATGCAACGGGTCCGGGAAGCCTGAAGGTAGACATTTCTCTCAAATCTATTCCTCTGTAGTCTGAAGTGTTTAATCTTCCAGACAAGAGCCAGACAGCCTTCTGTCTAGCACGTCCTCCCGCTTATACATACTTTAACTGCCACAGTGGCTATATACATAATCCGTCTGGCTAAAATCATCTCGCTCCATGTGCAAGCAGTTCTTTTAACTGTAAGACAATAGAAACCTGGAGTCTTTTATTACATATCATACTTGAATATTTCTCCTGTTTGAACAGTTCTGTGTGTGTGGTTAGGACAATTCTGGCTCACGGTCTCCTGTGAGCCAAACACACACAGTCAACGCACAACCCCACGACACATGTGCGCACACAGACACAGACACACAGACAGACACACAGACAGACACACAGACAGACACACGCACACGACCTGCACATGCACTCACATTCACAGACTGACATATAAATAACCCTAACTTACTTAGAGTACTGTATCTAATTTTAATTATTGCAGCATAAATCAATAATTTATGCCACACCTACCAGTAACCGTAACGTCAGTAACCTAAATCATATCTTTTGGCTTTTTTGGTTGGTGGTGGTGGGATTTCTAAGGACATTTGCTGTATCTCTAAAACAGCATTTTGCCTGTGGGGACCAGCAAGATGTCCAGCAAGATTGACATAATGACTACTATAGCTAATTAATGCTACACCTAACCCTAACTTAAGTAACAAAAAGTAAATGTTTTGACCTGCAAATGTTTAGGTTTTTCTTGTTTTCAAAATAAAGTTGCAAACACATTGAAAAAAAAAAACAGTGTTTATCAAACTGAGGCTAGCATTTTTCTCCCAATGTAGTGGTGTGTTCTTTTCACTTTATTGTTTAGAAGCGTAGCCATCTACAAGAACTCAGACCCCAACACGCACGCACACGCACACACGCACACGCACGCATCATCCAAGCTCTTTCGTACAAATCAGTTTTTTCGGCTAGTCTGAGAAACTATCGTTTGTGAAGCTCCCCCAATACCTAAATTAATTTTGCTTATGCAACTTCTCCACTGTCGCATATACTACACTTACTATCTAGGACTTTCACTGTCCTTCATTTTTGTGGGTTTTTTTTTTTTTTTTGCATCTTATGCATGAAGATGTTTAGCTGGATACCAGTGCTCAACACAGCCACTTTCATCTAAAACCAATCACTATCAGAACAACAATTGCTGCATTGCTATTTCTGGACCCATCAGTGCATACGTACATCACTCAGGGTTCCTACTAGCTGAGAAAAGACCCTACCTTTAAGCAGGATAGTCCATATACACCGAGTTCTAAGAACTTCAATCATCCCCAGACACTGCACTCTAAACACACAATAACAGAGATTAGTTATTAGAACCATGAAAAAGTTATTTCGGTGGGAAAGTGCCCATTGATACCCCCACACCCAAGAGCTATGTAGCCCAGTAACAGGTTTCCAACTGTTTTAAAAGGGAATAATACAATACTTGTAATTTCCTCTGTAACTTGAAATTAAACGGATTTAATTTATTTTGCAGCGTAATATATATCTAATCACTGATTTACACTTTAAATGTTAATGTAAAGTTTTAAATGGTTACATTTCTGATATTCTCAGTGTGCGCTTTTTGTATAGCTTATTTGGTCACACCACTGTTTACTTATCTTTACCAAGGTGCCTACAATTCCGGAGCTGACAATACTTCAACAATTTCAGCAACTGATATACAGTACAACACATTTTGGAATAGATGCAAGATGCACTTTTTTGCTCTATTACATACAAACCCACAAAATGACATATCCTGTTTCCTTTCAGTTGGTAGAAACCACTGATAACTCAAGGTTACTTGATGCTTATGTTGGTGCTTAAGATCAATTATTGGTAAATATTTGAGAGCTTATATAACTGCAAATTGCACATAACACTGTGTTTCTTTAAGATGTTTCTGCAAAGTCACTGGAGGAAAGAAAGAGGAGAGACTTATTTTTCTTCCTTCTCCAGTTACATTATGCACAGATGTAGAAAAAAAAGATGGCAGACAAACCAGGACATGAGCTGAATAACTATTACTGGGATAAATAGTTCTACCAACTGAAAGCTGTTTCTTTTGAAATCTTATACAAATGTGGTTGTCTACACAACCAGTAACCAGGTAACCCAAATTAGATTATTAGTGAATAAGTAGATACAAATACCTGTAGAGAAATTAAAATGAACTAATTTTTTTTAAATGAAACCTAAACAAAGACAGTTGTTGTTTTAAAAGTTATTGTTTGAAACTAAAATGGCGAATTTCTTGCTTTCCTGCTATGGGAAACAGGAGAACAGGACCTCCTGCACCCAGAACGTCTGTCTTGTTGCCAAAACCACAGCAGTGCTGGCAGTAGTTATTCCTTCATGTGAACTGCTGCTCTACTGGCTATGCTGTCAGGCAGTCATGGAGGGAAGGAGGTCAGTTACACACAGGGAGGGGGAGAAACAGCACAGCTTCTGACTCGAATCACGCATGAACGCTGTCACGTATTTGATCTTGTTCACTTTGAGACAACTAATGCTACATTAATGCTGTGCTCAACTTTTCTAGGTTAGCCAAACATTCAGATGTTTGCCTACAAGCCAACTTTTATAAACATAACATCTCAGTCCTCTGAAAACATGGAACCAATCAACGCTAAGCATTGGCTGTTTCTGAACTTGTAAATGTAGGTCTATTTTATTATTGTCTGTATAATAATTAAGCTAAAGCATGCTGTGTAAAGTCATAACATGAACTAAAGTGCCACAGTCTCTGTCCAACACACACACACACACACACACACACACACACACACACACACGTCTGAGTTTAACTGTTGTTTACAGGTTAGCTTCATGCTAACCGTCTATCAGTTGAATAAAAGGCTATGCATGCTAGAAGCACCATAATCAAGAGAGCTGAAAAGCAAAATATGATCAAATACAAGTTTACTGTGTGAAACTCTTGTTAGAAATGAATGGCTGCAATTTAACCATATTCAAAACGGGCCTTTCCTTATTGCTTACATTAAGCATGTATATCCTAACAGAAATGAGGAAGTCCATGAACGTGTGTGAGTGTGTGAGAGTGTGTGAGTGTGTGAGAGTGAGTGAGTGTGTGAGTGAGTGAGAGTGTGTGAGTGTGTGAGTGAGTGAGTGTGTGAGTGAGAGAGAGTGTGTGAGTGTGTGAGAGAGAGTGTTTGAAGAACCCAATCCCACCAGAGTGCAGGAACTCCCTCGATGATTTAGTTATTAGGAGACGATGTTCCTCCAATAACTTACCACTGAGGAATCATTTTACAATCTATTTATTTATTTATTTTGAATCCTATTACTCATTTAAATTGTATTATTGATTTCAATTATATTATTAACTTAATTGTATTATTACTACAACTCATTACATTACTGAATTAACATCTAGGCCACCCATGGAGGTCGGTTCCCTTTTTGAGTCTTGGTTCCTCCCAAGGTTTCTTCCTTCTACTTTCAGTGACTTTTCCTTGCCGCTGTCGCCCTGGGCTCATAGATCACATAAGATTGTGACGCTGCTTTGAGACAAAGCTCCGCTGTAAAAAGCGCTGTAGAAATACATTTGAATTTGAATGTGTGTGAGGCTTCTCTAATAGGTCGATTTTTGATGGTCAGACCTTTTAAGAGCAGGACAAAGATATTATGTCTAAACACCGTGCCTTGGTTCACTCTGTGCTCCTACAGCCTGGCCTCTTTGGAACTCTTACTCTCTTGCTCTCACTTTTGCCTCCCGCTGATACTCTGCACTTTATTGAATAGTCTAATTGACGCCCCCTTGACTCCAGGATCCTTCATCGTTCAGCCGTGAATCGATCGCAGTTCCACCGGTAAAAACATATAATTTCTCTAACTGAGCTCCTAGGTATCAAGGGAAGGGAAGGGAAGGGTAAGGATACGGTGGAGATCTTGCACAGCGGCAGAGCAAGGCGGGCGCAGATGCGCTCGGTGAATATACTATACACTGTATGGCGTACATCAGAAGTGTGTTTACACATGCAAAGAATTAGTTGCTGCCTGATGGCATCTTTCTACAATGTACAATAATTAACTTGCGCTAAAAACACATACATTAACAAGAGCCACACGCAAAGTGCAAATGTGCTTGTAAACACCAGTTATGAGTCTCCATCTGTAATGGCTTACATATTTACTGAGATAACTGAACGTAAACAATACAGAACAACAGTTATTTATCACCGTGATGCCATGAGGAAAGAAACTGCTCATGTGTGCAGGGATCTGTAGCGCCTGCCTGAGGGGAGGAGTTCATAAAAGCTCCTCGGTGGTTCCTGCACATGGCATGAGGATGATTTGGGCTATGAATACCTGCGGGGTGTGTGATGGAATTCATAGACTGAGAAGAGGTGGTACAGTGGAGTGAATGTCTCGTTCGACGTGTTGAAAACGGGTCATAAGGCAGACGTTAATGATTGGTAAAAAGAACTGATCGTATTCGGGAGTGCCAAAGGACACAGTGTGAAAGAAGTAGCTGAATTTGTAGGTGTATCTACAGGAAGTTCTTATCAGAACTGTGGTCGAAAGACGAACCCGAGGGACAGGAAGCGCTGGCTTCTGAAAAATAAATCACTCAGGCAAGGAGTTAACCAAGCAGGTCGGGTCCCTTTTTGAGTCTCGGTTCCTCCCAAGGTTTCTGCCTTCTATATTCAGGGAGTTTCTCCTTTCCACTGCCGCCCTAGGCTCGCTCAATTCGGGATTGGCCTTTTAAAATAACATACTATTATAAAGCTGCTTTAAGACAATGCAGCGTTGTAAGAAGCGCTATAGAAATAAATGCATTTGACTTTGAGTTGCTTTTCGGATCAACAGAAGTCCTTCAGAACTATTTTCATCATTAGTGTAATAAAGTTGATATGCTGATATATTTATGAGACCTATTTGCTACCCCTATCATCACTGGGCAGCACCCTGACTGATGGCTGCGTCGCCTCTCTGAACGGGACCAAAGTCATTTGAACCTGAAACAAAATCAATGGCAACTGACTTATTCCAGCAAACTCAAAATCTGAAGTGATAAACGAAACGAAGCGAAACTTCTAAGCCAATATAATCGCTATTTCAAACGTGGTAATGCCTTGATTTTTTTTAGTACTTATATGTCTCTACTATCCAAAACTGGATTTATTTTCTTTATACTTTCTTACTCCCTTTTTAAAAAAAAAATGTTCTCCTTTCTTTCTTTCTCTTTATTTTTATATCTCTGTCAAGCAATAATGTGTTAGGAATTATTTTGTTTTTTCTCTCTTTCTAAAGAACAGTGCGGTGCTGTTGAAAATATTTAGTTTTTAATCAATGCTGTTGGCCGTTTCTTCATTTCAAGGTAAGAAACTGAATTGAACAAACTTCATAAATCTAACGTACTTTCAGTCCAAAAGTTTAAAAACATTTTTTTTTTCTTGTTTTTGAAATAACATCCATCCTTCCATGATCTTCCGCTTAATCCACACGGGGTCGGGGGCCAGCCGGTGCCCATCCGGCAACTCTGGGCGCAAAGGCAGGAACAATCCTAGACAATGTGCCAATTTATCGTAGGGCACACACACAATTTCACACACTAAGAGACACCAATTGACCTAGCACGCATGTCTGTGGACTGTGGGAGGAAACCGGAGTACCCAGAGTAAACCCACGCAGACACGGGGATGCCATGCAGACTCCACACAGAAAGCACCCAGGCCGCTCCACATCGAACCCGGGACCTTCTTGCTGTGCCCTTTAAAATATCTCTGAAACATGAGCTCTAACTTTCTTAAGATAATATTTGAGAACTTTATTAGCTTTTTCTAGAATTGCACTTAAGAATTCTTATGAACTTCTTAGTGTTTGGGTCGGAGAACAATACCTGGCCACCCGGCGCTAGGTGAACAAAAGAAATCAAAGCTCGCCTCAGCTGAGCCGGGATATGGATCAGGGTGGTTCAGAACCACAGATGCCCAGTTTAACTACCTTAGTTTGGATCCAGTCATGGTGAAGTGTGAAGTGATGGAGCAGGAGGTTTTCCTGGTACCGTTAAAGTCCCCCTTACACTGTAAAGGCAGGGATCCATTCATGTACCTTCCTGGAGCTTCTCACTCACAACAGGATTAGAACCTAATAGACCTGGGTTTAGCTTCAATGGCTCATTAGAAAGAGCAGAAATATGACTTAAGTGCTTTTTATTCATAAACAAAAACCCAATTTGACCAGCGTGAACAAACGTTTGCGTTCGAATGTAAACGTTTAATAGGGCTGATGCACGCCGGCGCTAACGTGATGATTCGGGTTCATCCGGTGTGTAATTTCACTTTGATGTGTATAGGCAGGCAATACAGTCATCGATAAGCGACGTGTCTTTTTTTAGCATGAACGTCCAGATTAACAAATGTGCTGTAATGTGAGGGACTGGCACTAGTGTGCTGCGGCTGTAGGCACGAACCTCAAGTGTATTAATATGATTAAACCACAGCTCCCTTATCACTGTTTATGCCTGGTTTTCATGATCAAAAACGATTTGTTTTTTCCACATCTCATGAGTTAATATAGTTCCATCACCATCAAACTGGGGCATTCAGTCATTATATATATTATACGGGGTAGCCGGGTAGTAAGAAGGTCTCAGGTTCAACCCCAGGGTGGAGCGGCCTGGGTCCTTTCTGTGTGGAGTCTGCATGACCTTCTCGTGTCTGTGTGGGTTTACTCCGGGTACTCCGGGTTCCTCCCACAGTCCAAAGACATGCACGTTATTTTAATCGTATATTACCCTAAGTAGGCATGGACTTTTTTGCACTGTGTTTTTATTTACAACAAATAAAAGGAGCCTGATTAAAAAATTTTTTTTAAAAAAAATTCCAAATGAATATGAAACGATAAAAAAGAAGGTTCTTTGTTTATGAGATGCACAATCAATTATTCTGATTGAGTACTAAGTGATATATTTATGGCGGTGAACAGGAGCATGTCAAACCGGACCAGAGTGCCCCCGCATTGTGTTCAGTAGGGCGTACGGTCACCCAAGAGTACCGAAACACACTGACAGTGATGGATCATGGACAGGATCAGATTACCCAGCAGTTCCTGTGGATCCTCTTCATATTCCTTTATAAATCTCGCCTCATTTTCCTGTGCAGTGTGTGATCGTGCGGAGCGAGAGCCCGGTGTTATAACTCTACTCGATACACGTTGGACTGCTTCACTAAAATCAGTCCTCTGATTTGTTTTCGGTTAGGTTTGGCACTAAAAGTTATATTCAGCAGGATTTGATTTGAAACCTGGCTGTTTGATGCAGACAGGGGTGAATCTGATTCGGACGGCTGCGTACTCTGTGTTGTTTGGCTGATCCTGCGATGATCCTGTGACAGGCTTCTGCAGATGCCGTGGCATGAACAATGCCCTGCCTGTCAGTGTTGCAAACTGGACGCGCTTTTTCCGCGCAGCGTGTCTTCCGGGTTTCTTAGCCTTCCTAAACTGGAATCGGGTGCCTCAGACAAAATTGGGAAGAAGAGCCAGGCTTGTAAACATACAGCTCTGCTTATAAACCATTCTGGTTACCTGCAAGGTAATTAAAGCGCTAATGAATGACCTGCCACTGTTTGCTGGAGTCAGAGTAAAAGGATCTACTGACATGCTAAAATGCTGCTCTGAAATATATCATTAGGCAGAGGGATTGGGCCATGTCACCGAAGCAAAACAGACATTAAAATAAACCTGACATTGTTATATGTGGTGCAGCAGGAATATGATGATACTAATGATTACTCTATACTACCTGTTTAGAAGCTTACAACATATAGTCCTACTATTACTTATAATAATAATAATAATAATCATAATAATAATAATACTGTTTTGTTTATATAGTATTGTCCTAGAGTTGACTTGGCACAATTCAGACATAAGACCTGTTTGATTAACACTGATAAAAGAATGGAAAAATGAAATATTTGATTCTTTAGGTATTGAGAATTTCAAAAATTGTAGAGATTTGTTTTGTTGAAATATTATTGGGGTTTTATGGGGTGTTTCAATGTGCACAAACCTGCCATTTTATTCGCAGCCGCAAATCAAACGAAGTTAAGGCAGTAAGGAAAATGCATGTAAAAAACACTGTTTAATTAATACGTTTAATTAAACTTTTATTCGTATAAGACAGTATCGACCCGAGATGGTTCATGCTTTCTCACATCCATTCCTACATTTCAGACCTGCAGTACGTTAAAAAAAAAATGTTGAGGCCGTGGCAATTTAAAGCTAGCACAGCTAGTACTGAATAAAAAAAGGAATGGCTAATTCTTTGAGGAACAAAGATGGACAGAGGATCCAACAAATGTTTGAGAAAATGATTAACATTTTAAAAAGGAAGTTTCTTAAAGAAAGCTTTTATGGGATTTACATCATTTCCCCTTTACAGTGCATAATATCATTCAGTGGTTGAAGGAATCGGAAGAAATTTGAGTGCGTAAAGGCCATGTTTTAAATGCTGTGCAGATGGTAGCATGCTACTCGTGTTTAGCGTTCAGGTCTCAGTTTTGGTGAAAATATTCTTTGTATTTACAGTAGATCAGCCAAAAAATACCATGTGACTACGACTGTCTGGACTACGACCGTTTCGATGAACGACCTGTTCCACAGAACGTAATGCTAGTCAAGTCAGACAATGGTGCATTGTCTCAAAGCAGCATTATGTTATCTTAAAAGGCCAATCCCAGTTTGGGCAAGCCTGGAACAACAGTGGCAAGGGAAAAAGTCCCTGCAGTCGTTAAACGGTGCGTAACTGCACTATAAATACCAATAGAAATAACTGGATGGTCTCCTCTTAGCCAAGCAGCAGTGATTGTTTTCCATGGCTATGGCACCACTGATAAAGCATGAAGCATTCTTTTATAGAGGCTGGAAGCATCATGAAGCATCTCTCAATTCACATGACGTGGTTCTGGTCCAGACCTGATCCTTGACACCGAACATTTCTGAGACCTATCAAACATTTTTTTTTTTACTTTTACTTTCTTTCATGCTGCATGAAAACCCCTCCAGTCTCTTCCATTTCACACTCAATCTGCACGTACAGATTTAACACCTCAATCAATTTGAATTACGTTTATGTAGGTTATTGGTCACATTGGGATTGAAGCTTAAAATGTGCTGCTTGATTCCATGGAAACGGATTACTCCATTAAGCAGAGGAATGGGGAGCGTGACACACTCGCTAAAAGCAGACTGGTGAAGGGCAAATGGTTAATAACTGTTCATTTGTTCGACGCGTCAGTCCACGTTGCAATTTTATAACTGATATTACCGTATTCCAGAGAAACTGCGTCCCACTGCAGCTCTGCGAAAGTGCCCTACCCTCGGTCTGTCTGCCCCTTCTGTGCTTATTTAAGTGGAAGATCATGTTCTGAATAACTTTTGTAGGCCATTCCTGTCTCATTATTCTGTTCACAAAACAAAAGTATGATTACGGTACTTCAGTCTGACATGGCCTGTTATTTCTGTTCGAACGAGCAGTCTTTCTGACTCTGTGATGGAGGCAGGGGAGAGTAGATAAGAGCTGTCTCAACTTCTTAAAATCACAGTCTTGAACAAGGCTCGAAAAACTAGAGCTGTAACCCCTGCCGATCGCGGGAAACGTCCAGACCATCCAGCTGTGCTGCAGCTACTGAAACAGAGAATTCTAGCAGATGTAGAGCCGTGGTCGGACATGTTTCAAATGACGCCGGTGTTCTTTCACATAACCTCGCAATTATTCATTTAGTGTAATCACTTAACCTAAAGCATGTATTCGGACTGTGGAAAGAAATCAGAGTAAACCAACGCAGACACACAGAAAGGAGCCAGAACGCTTCACCCGTGAGGCATCCTAGGGTGCGTCCCACCAAGCCTCGGAGCCTCCCCTGTACAGTTCTTATTTATCAAATAACATAGTACTTTGGCAGCACGGGGCCCAGGTGGGGCGGCACCGCTGCTTCACAGCAAGACTGAACCCGGGTTCGATCCCAGGGCGGGGCGGCCTGGGTCCTTTCTGTGTGGAGTCTGCATGTCCTCCCCGTGTCTGCGTGGGTTTACTCCGGGTACTCCGGTTTCCTCCCGCAGCCCAAAGACATATCCTAGCGATTAAGGTACTGGACTACGAATCACGAGGTCCAGCGTTCAATTCCCACCTCTGCCAAGCTTGAGCCAGTCCCTTAACCCTCAACTGCTTGGATTATAAGACTGTATGACTTGCAAGTCACTTTAAATGTAATGAATTACGCAACATTGACACTGACTTGAGTATTTATAAATAGGATTCCTCTTGGCATGACTTTGTGTATAGATATAATACGTTAAAATGACCCCCCGATGCTGAGAGCGGCGTAAAATAATACAAATAAACCAGCAAGCAAAAGGTGTAATATGGTACAAAGACCGCCATGAGGACTTGGCAATGCAAAATGTGAACGCATGACAAAAAAGACAATTAGTCCAGGTTTCTGTTGGACAAACTAGAGATTTATTTAACAGAGAGGCTGAATGTGGTGCAGAACAAGGACAGGGTGTCTTACAGTATAAGGATTCGGGCTGACAAATTCCTCTTTTGTTGGGGGTGACAATAAACTGATGCTAGCTGTGAAATCATTCACAGAATATCCCTATAGCATAAAACACACGTCAGACAGGCACACCTCGTGGGCGGTGTACACTTAAAAGGGTGTAATTAGAGCTATTAGGCACTCACATAGTCAGGAAACGTGTTCCACCTGTGGGTGGATAGTTCGTGTTATCCATTTCATGAACGAAAGGAAGAGTAGTTTTGAGTAAACTGGAGTTGCATCATTCTAGTGAATACAGAAGTAAAAATAGAAAGGATATCTGACACCTGATAGGTATTTCATCTGACTACACCCTGTCAGAGGAAGTAGAATATCCCTCATTGCTCATAAAGCTACAGGGCACTAGAGAATTAATCTGTTAAACACCCATTCGTAAACTTTCTGTTCAGTAAGACAACAGAAGTTATTTGTCCTCAGACAAAAGACCGTGTCAGGCACTTGTGGGTAATTTGACTCTCCAGTGTGTATAATCAGAGCTTAGATCTACAACACTGTTTACTCTAGCTGGAAGTCTCTTCCAACAGTTACGAGGCGAGACTAAATAAATACCGATATGATGTTATTTTATTCATTTACACTACTGCCTTATTATTATATATGATACGCTCTGTTTAATTGTACTCCTCATGCGTTTCCATTCTTTATTATATGACTCCGGGTCATATAAGTATTATATTTTGATTATATCTTTTAAATGTCTATTTTCTATTAGGTCACTTTTAGTTTAATTTCCTTACAAACATCATCTAGGCTGCCCTTTTTGAGTCTTGTTCCTCCCATTGTTTCTTCCTTATATCTCCCTTATTTAGGGAGTTTTCCCTTTTCCACTATAAGCACGGGCTTAACGGGGTTAAATTGGTGCCTGGGCTTAGACTATAGGAGATTATTGAATAGAAATCGCAAAGTTGCTTTGAGATCATTCTCCATTGTAAAAAGCAAGAAATCTGACTTTGACTTGCATGACTGACAGGATTAAGCTAACGTTGTTTGCGATCTAGTATGATGCAAATTAATAATTGCCCACAATTTGCACTTCGTTTGTGAAATGAGAGAGCAGTAACATTGCATAAACACGCACCCTGGTTGTGATTATTGGCTCACAGCAAGTGAAGGGTCTGCATGTCCTGCTCTAGTTTCCTCTCATGCGTGTTAGATTCATCTTTGTCTCTAAGGTGGCCTTAAGCGTGTGACAGTGTGTATGTGCCCTCGGCTAGGGTTGCTCCTGGCCTTGCGCCCAAAGTTGCAGGGTGTGCACTGGCTGGCCCTGTGTGAATTAGGCAGAAGATAATGGATCCCAGCTACAGTCAGCAAACGTGAAGGTGTGGCTAAAGCAGTCTGAGCTGAGATGAAGAACTTTTATTATCATTACGGTTTCCTATCTTGTAAACACTACATCAGTGATGTCTATACAAGTTGTCACTTCGTAAACCACTCCTCCCACTCCACAACGTGCTTTCCAAAAACCCGCTAAAACCACAACACACACTACACTCAACATCAGTCATCGTTTAGCCGCGGTGCGTAAGGTTCTGAACCCCACCGGATCGTCTCTCCTAATTACAGGATCATACAGTGACAATGTAAATGTGTGCAGCCACAACAATGATTCAAGTGCTAAAGTTTCATCTTTACACCGCAGCGAATGGAAAGTCAAGCATGCAGGTGACACACGAGTTCAGTCAAAACCCTCCAGTGACTGAGACCAGGCCGCATATCCCCATCGCGGTACACTATAGCCGAAAGTTTGTGGACACAATTACATCGTAAAACATGGGATTTAGGTTATAGTTTGTTCTTCTTTGCTGCTGGAACAGCCTTCACACATCTGAGAAGATTCCCCACTACCTGAATTTTAAAGATACGTGCTGGACTTAGCATCGGTGCTCTGTATGTGTACAATCAAACTTAGCAAACCTGTTTTTTTTTAATTATTATTTGGACAGAGGCTGGATTATAACTGGTCTGTTAGGGTGAGTCTCTTTCGCCTGCTACTTTTCGTCTGGCGAGATTCCACACGTGTTTGCACATTAAGAAACCGTTAGCAGTGAGTGTATCCAAGATAATAGTTAAGCAATTGGCATGCAAAGCTAGTTCGCGTGTTTTTGACTTAACGGATTAATGGAAATAATGTCTATGAGCTCTGTAAATTCCTAACCCCGATGCTTTCGGACTACCCTGCTATTATGGTACTGTGGTCAAAGCTACCCTTTAGTGTGTGAATGCCTACATGAAGGGCAACAAAAGACACTTAATCCAGTACAAAGGCTCAAAGCAGAGCCTTTATACAGGATCGACAGGATCGACATCAAAGAACAGGCAAGAGAGGGGAACTCTCACTTGTTGAAAAGGTACTAGATTGGAGCAGAAGTTTTAAAAACTGGGACCCTAACCTAGAACCTCCCCTAAAGACGTAAAACCTAAAAAGTGCCGACTATACAGGCACAAAATCTAACATCTGGAACCTTGATGAACCAGCTGGGAAACTCCAGCTTTTGATGTGCAGGCCGTGATGAAAAAAAGATCAGCCGTTTGGCACTCATATTAAGAACCTGCAATACACTTCCTAAAAAAAACCCTGATTGATTTGATAGTTAAAGTACTTTTCGTTTTATAGCGATCAAATCAGAACCTTCCAGAAATCATTATCCAACAGGAGAATATCCGGCCAGGAGGAGGGAGGCTGGCTAATTATCAGTTTATATAGGCAAAGCGCCAGCGAAGCTCCAGTTAGCAGCAACAACCGGACAAAAGCAGAGGATCTGTGTTTAGAGCTTTAGAGTCTCAGTACAACGTGCACATCATGAGCTTCTCAAAGCTGCGATTCATGCCAGGCCTGGTCTTTTGTCTGCCAAGGCCTCAAGTGAAGCCATTTTTGTTTTTAATTTACTAAATATTGTGGATGCCTTGAATTTTAAAGCAATTCACCGGTTAGCACTATCAGTGTTACATGATTTAATATGATTAGTGTGGATAGTTTTAGGCACCCCACCCAACCTTTCCTCTCTAGGCTATAAATATACGCTCACACGTGTAATGGCTCATGATGCATCTTCCTTAAGCGTTGCATCATTTCCAGCCTCAGAAACCTCAGAACTGTGGTATTGTTGGTTGCAGTTTATAAAAGATAGATTCGATCTTTGATTCATTTATCACAGTCTTGCTGGGGTTTTTAAACCCTGTGCTAACTTTATGTAAACGTATCACACTGCCTTTTTATGTTTTGTTTTTTTTGTAGCTTCCTGCAGTCGACAAACTGGACACTTGCCAAAACGTTTGACTCTAGTTAGACTTTATATATATATATATATGGGTGTATTATGTTGACTACTAATAAATCTTGGAGCAGATAAACCCGATAAGGTATGCAAACATGCAGTGCTATGTCTTCACACTACTTTTTAGGAAGTAGGCCGCGTTCTGCTTAGTGAGGACGGGACTTAATTTGAGTGGAGATGGTAGATTTAGACATTTCACTTTTAAACTGAAGGCAGTGCTAAAGTGAACTGCTTTAATAAACCTTAAATGGAAATAATCATTCCAGACTGGCTTTGAAACACTCAGGGTTTAATCCCAGAAGGACCATCCCTAACCACCCCTGCTGTGGAAGTATAGGGAACAAACTCCTTAAAATCTGCCTGGACGGAGTTCGTATGTCCTCCTCGTGTCCGTATGGGTTTACTCCGGGTACTCTGCTTCCTTCAACAGTCCAAAGATGTGTTTTAGGTCAAATGGAAATCATCTTTTGTCTCCCTAATATATATAATCTGGCTCCTGGCATTGCTGGTGTGACATCTTGGGTGTCCACAAACTTCTGGCTATATAATCTAGACCGAAGCATAGACAGACAGATTCTCTTATCTTGCAAGTCCTCCAGATTCTCTTTCCGACCGCTAAGTGGTGAAATCCCTTTGTGGAGTCGCAGAGGTGTCACGTAATATTGAGACACAGAGATAAAGATAAGACCAAATCCGTAGATAGTAACTATTCAGCTTGTTTATATGCTGAGCAAATGAGAGTGGGATTTTACATAGACCGATAAAAAAAATACCTCAGCATGAAAATAGATTTGTGGTTACGGTAGCTCACCAAATTAAGGAGCACCACTGGGGAGCCTCTGGTGAGGTGGAACACACCGGCATACAAACCATAGAGTCTTGTTCACTGATAATCAGATATTCCTCCTGAAGTATGGCCTGACTTCACCTGACCCCGGTTCGTATCCTGCCTTTGGCAAGGTGAGGCCTGTTCATATGTTACAATGTCCAGTGTAATCGAGGGTTACAGGGCAGCTTAAGTCCAAATGTTGTGTTGTGTTTGTTCCTGGCACCTTTTGGATATGAACATAAAAGTGCATTCTGCATTTGGAAATACTGTACAGGAATATGAAGCTGGAATATATGTGCAAATGTTAACGTGTGATCCAACTCACCAGAGGCTCAGGATCTCCAGTGCTGCTTGGACCAAGGCGCGGGGGCTGTGAAACCGCATTCCGATCCTATGATGGAGCAAGAGAAGGAAGCAAAGTACAAAAGCTGTGCAACTGCATAACAGTATTTTAGCTCCAACACCTGGAGAACGTTTATTGCGTAATATGTATTACCACGTGACAGCGTACCATACAGTATCAGAGACTGTTTAGACTTCATTAATGCTCTTGCTGTGTTGTTATTTAGTCATTACCGGCGAATAAGGAATGAAGCTTTGGTCACTATATTATATTCAGGTCTTTGCGTGTTTCCTTTTTTCTTTATGTTCCTTTTCCCGATGTTAAATCTTGCTGGATGACAAAGCAAAGCATGTCCTAGTTTGTGCGAGCAACACTTCCTGTCAACCACTGTCCTCTGCTTGTGCCTTGTAAGGTTGATTCCCCTCCCCCTTCCCCTCCCCCTTCCCCTCCCGGCCCCACCAAACACAGAGGTAGCCGCGTGGCTTCTGACACTGCATGACTCAGACAGTAATGCACAGAACAAAAGGAAGTAACATATTAGTCATTTTGTAAAGCATGCTTAAGTACATGTTTATTTTACATTATGTTTTATGGACAAAATGCTTTTCGGGTTACTGAGCTGTCATTTATTCCAAGCATTTGTTTTCCTTACAGATTGTTAAAAGTGAATATGGTTTAAAGTTCGGCATAAACTGATGCTTGAAAAGCTACAGAGCATTCGGTCTGGACACTCATAGACCTTTTGTTTCGATTTTTGTCCAAGGTTTTGTCCGTGAAATAAATCCAGTAACATTGTCAGGTTTAATGGCATTTGTTAAAGGTAATGTAAACTGAGCTGTAAATCAACACAATAATCACAACTATGGCTGCAGTCTGAAAGTTCTGCTGACATAACCAGACATGTTTGTCCTTAGACAGAGCCTAGTGTGTGTGTGTGTGTGTGTGTGTGTGTGTGTGTGTGTGTGTGTGTGTGTGTGTGTGTGTGTGTGTGTTACAGCCAGCGTGTGTCTGTTTAGTCGAGATCATTGAATCTCCCATCAACATGGCTCCTGT